>NIPQ01091738.1:0-51761 GCA_002806875.1 Lepidotrigona ventralis hoosana
ATACATATAACAAGATAATTTATTACTGAATGAAGATCGGTAATTAATAAATGTTATTCTTTAATAAGACACTTTTCTAATGTTACGAAATAACGTATGAACATAAAGTAAACATGCTACGTACAGAATTCTATTAAACAGCGATTGCAACTACAAATGTACGTGACCGAGGATAAAACATTACGATAAAATATTACAAGCTTGTATTTCACGTACTTGATGCGTATCGTTACTAACACTGTAATAAATATAGATGACGAATATATATATATATATATATATATATATATATATATATATATATAAAATCAAAGTTCATGTTACATTATTTATCCTGTTAAAGTAAGAGAAAGTAAAGCTGGTGTTATGTTTGTTGAAATTTAACACGATTCTCCAATCAGACTTCGTTTATTCATATTATTTCGAACAATAAATTAATTAACATTATAATAAATTAATACAAAAAGAACACTGTGGTACATTGTCGATTAAAACTGATGACCGAATAAAAATAACGCTAAAAAAAAAGACAGAAGAGAGAAAGCAGACGATGAAACAATACTTACAGCAATTTACAACTTCGCTTAATATTTCATACGCTATCTATACTAGTGATACTTATCGATCGGAGCTACTTGATATGCCAAATCGTACTCTTGGGAAAAACGTTGGAAAGACAGTTTATTTTTATGTAGGAAGTTCTTCTGAAATAATCTTCTCGCGAAAGTTTGCAATTTTTCTCTTCAACAACCAATAAGGTCGCTATCGAACATGCTCGAGACGCGAAACAATCGATTTCCTACGTTTGTCTGTCAAACTCATAAGTTCAGTTGCTCACGAAAGTATTCAAACGCCTGTAAGAATATATCACGTGAGTTGTGTAAATCATTTTATTAACACTGTGATGAGACTCGACTGTTATTGGCAAAGTTTGGAACAAATCTAAAAATGTATTGTAGAAGTTACAAGATATGCCATACAGATAATATATGTTTTACGGATGTCACAGAAGTATTTAAACAATTTGGGCAATTTAATTGTACATTAATAAGATGATAGACATTACATTGATCCTTCATTAAATATATCTTTGCAATATCAATTACTAGATTGATTTCAAATTTTACCGGCATCATCGCGCTAGTCGTAATTACAGAATTAATAAAATTTAATACTATTTTCATACAACGCACATCATATACGCAAAGAAGTTCTTCCGTGGTGAAAAAACGTTTGAATAATTTCACGAAGACACGACAGATACAAACCTGGCTGTGAATGGCTCCCGACTGGTAGGAAATTCGCGCGCTTCGATCACGAAAGTGTTAAATTGCTCGCTAGCTTTTCGCTTCCTTCCCAGTGAAAATGAAAGAAAAAAAAAAAAGAAGAAGCTTGTCGTCTAGTACGCGAACGAACCTGCGAAAGCTTGAAATCCTCCCGAAAACGGAGAAAAGAATACTGATCTGCCCTTAATAATCTACGGTTATTCGCCGCCAAGTGTTCACCGTGTTCACTTCGTCGTGAACGTCAGCACGATTTCAAACGGCGTTCCCAGTGTGTACGCTCGTGCACGACCTTCAGGAGGTCAGACATGTCTGGTTCGCCTCGTTGCTCGAGTTACCCAGAAGTTCGAGCGGAAATTCACACGGTGAATCTCGCGTGATATTTCCTCCAATACGATCTGGATCGGATAGACGCGGTACTCGTCCGCCTTTTTCTCGCGTTTGAATTACATCCTTCGAACGATTTCACTTGACCATCCGCGCGGATCGTTCGCAGATCCACGAATATTCTATCCTCATTACTCTTCGATCGTCCGCGAGAAATGGATCGATTTTCTCTGATTACTCTCCGATCTGATTCGCGTAGATTCGCGAATGGATAAATTTTACCTCGTTATTCTTCGATCTAGATCGGATTTTTTCTCGCGTTCAATTTCGACCGATTCCACTTCGCATCGTCGTCTGTGTGGATCGTTCGCAGATCCGCGAATGAACGAATTTTACTCTTGATTACTCTTCGACACTCATCCACGTAAACTCGCGTAAATGAATGAATCTATTACTCTACAATCGCGCGATATCGTTCTCGTAGTGGATCAATTTTTATCCCTCTATTGCCCCTCGATCGTCTAAATCCACGAATGGATCGANTTGTTTTTTTTTTTTTTTTTTTTTTTTTTTTTTTTTTTTTTTTTCTGTGACGCGTTTCACCTATGCGCGTGGTTCCTTCGAGCGAGCACCTACGGAGAGAAATCTACGACTGGTGCCGCGTTGGCGAGCAGGATCGACCGATCGATCGATCGATCGCGCGCTACGACAACGCCAACGAACGATGCGTCTGCCCGTTGTACGAGAGGGACTCCTCGAATCTCGTGTCCTCGTCCGCCAGATCCACGCCATAGTTGCTCGAGGTGTTGTCCTCCTCTGCAACAAAGAGCCAAAAGCAAAAAAGGGTGGTTATTAAATTAACGTCTGCCTGATGCATACAGCGCGTCGCTTCCGGGCACGCCACGTCGATCTCGACGATTATCTCGGCATCGTCTCTACTGCGAAACTGCCGCGAAACCGATCCTATCTTCTGATCGACGATCGCGAATAACACTGATTTATACAGCAACATATGGCGACTCGAAAACGACTTCTTCGAGCTTTTTCTTCGATGGATTGAGACTTTTTTTTCTCTCTCTCTCTTTACATCGCGAGCACGTTACGATCCGTTGCATCGTGGGCGATAATGAATGGTTGCTTTGATTTTACACGTTGAACTGATTATTTTGATTTTACACGTTGTTTTCTTCCATTTATTTCTCTTCTGTACGTCGGTTAGTTGTTATCGAGCGCGTTGATCGATCGAACAACACGTGACGAGGAACTGTAATGCAAATGACACGCGAGATTTATTTCGTCGCGACTTTTTTTTGTATGTGACTCGACGTGGTAAAAAGAACGTGATTAATTGTTGAGAAACTGTTTTATGTTTCGCGTATTCAATTTCTATTGCAGTAAAATTGTATCAAATTATATAAAATTTACTACCAATAAGTTAATATGATTCAATGTTGAAGAATTATATATACTTTTGATTAAAAGCTGTCAATTTTTAAAACTCTGAAATAAATTCTTAAGAATCACCTATTTAACTCGATTGAACAATTCTGGATAGATTAAAATCAGTTTTCTGTTCTTCTACTTTCTGATAAAATACATAAGAATGAAATTTAAAAAAAGAAACCAATCATTTTTTGTTGCATAAATCACAAGTCCACGACAGAGAATGACTTATCGAATGATGTCAAAATAAACAGGAAACGTGTTCTGTTTAACCAGCACAACAAATCAATTTCATTTCACGCTTCAATTCACTGTACACTTTTTAAAGAACGCCACACGCATATCACTATAAATCAATATAACACAACATAAATAACAAGCATCGTATTTTTATACGACTTTTGACTTGAACTACTTTATACGTCACGTAAAACGTGTAGCACTAACGAAATAACAACTTCACAATTGAACGTAGAAAAACGAATAATATATGGTATAATAACTTGCAGATCAATAGCTACAAACGAGCTACGTTATTCATCATCGATACTATTCGTATCGTTTTATAAACATGTCGACAGCTTTAATGCGTGTCATGAAGTCAAATTTATCTACATCCAACTTAACGTTGGCTCAAACGTTAACACCGTTACTTTATGGTTTGCTGGGTAAAGACAATGTCAATTATTCAAGTGCTCCTGTTCGCGAACGTATTACGTATCTCTCTTATAATTTGCGTAACAGTGAATTTGCGTCATTGTATCGTTCCCCGATGTAATCACGATACACATCATGCTGCACGAGCGTGTCTATTATAATTCAGAGAAAGGAATCATTGATAATAATAATGTTACTTCATATCATTTTCATGCATAATTTTATCTTGCCGATTTGTTTTATCGAGTAGCAATATAACAATATTAGAAAGTTTTATTATTGTGAGTGATTTTTTTTTAACTGGTCTAGCTTACGTTCTGTTATGTTCCAAGACAAGTTAAAATAATTTAAAAAAAAATAAGAAATAAGAAAAAATTTTTGAAAAAACTATTTCTACACCACTGTTTTTACATAATTAAATATTTCATACAATATTGAATCCTTAGTAGTTTTAACTTTGTACATGTTACTAATAGAACGCCACAAAATGATTTGGCTTTGGTTCTATTGGCTAAAAAATTAAAAGATAGCACTTTACTGTGAATCAATGTAGCTCTAAGAAAAATAGAATAATGACACAGATAAGACAGAGTAATAAACAAATAAGATAGATAAAGCTTCTTGAGTATTTTCCTCTATGATTTTTTCTAACTTCACTTGAGCTCATTATAAAATCAACCTATGTTATTGCCTATATTATTTTATTGCAATTTTACAATACAATAAATCATAAGGATATATGACACAATAAGCATATCGTTGATGTAGAAAGATATACATAATTGTTACACAACATTTAATATGTTAACAGATTTCTTTCTAAGAGTCTCTTAAACAGAAGAGTCAAGTGGTCTCTGATTTATTTATGATAAAGACTCATCTAAGGATGAGTAGAATTAATAAATGATATTGACGATTAACGATTCATGGTACTTTTTTACACAAGTTAGAGGAATAACTCGATATTGCGTTGCCTAAAAATAGGAATATTATTCTTCAAGAATTTAGCCTAGGAACAGAGTCTAGGAAGACAGTGATGGCTTTTGATAAGAAAGTCGTGAGCGCGATACTTACCGCAAAATCTTGGCGGCATAACTATCTGTGGAGCATTCGCGTACAATTTTATTAACAAGTGATTTTATCCTGCAAAATCGATATTTTTATCTTGTTGTTAGGACATTAAGAATGAAATTTCTTCGGTTTTCGATTAGAATATCGACAAGTTTGTATTACGATAATAATTGAAGAAACCAATGTCGCTGGCGCGACACGCGATAAGTAGAGCATTCTACGAGTTCAGTAAAATTCTGACCGCGTTTGAAAAATCGTAGATCGCACTTGAGATAAAAGTTAGAATAATTCAGGATGCTAGAAACTGATGTGTGAACTCTACCTGTTTGTGCTCGACATGCAACAGGTTTCTACGTCTACACAAACGTCTGTACGTACACGCATCGACAAAAGCATTTTATCGATTGAGAGAAACGAAAGAGGCACATTTTGTGAACCAGAAGTTTGGGTTCATCAGAATTATTAAAAAGAAAAAGCAGAGGAAGTAATTAATCGAAATTATTTATCTTAATTTTAACTTGGATACTTAAAATTTAGGAAATTGCAGAGGACCTTGATAAATACATTGAAAGTTATTTATTATCAAAGTCCCTCGCTAAATTCTCTGCTCATAATCTTCTCGATTATCGTTTTCTCCCAATTTTCCAAAAAGAAAAATCATAATTTAAATTACTAAAACGGAGAAAAGTATAAATATCTTTTCTAACCAGATTTTTTCAATCCAAATTTCAAAGGTTTTTTTTTCACCTTTTCGCGAGAACTTGAACTCGTTCACGTTCTGTCACTTGTACATGAAATATTGGAAATATATGCAAAAAATAACCGACGAAAATACGTATCGAAAATTCGTCCAGCTGCACGGATTTCCCGGACGGCGTGGTGGACAACAACCATAGAGGAAGAGGAATACACGCACGAGGAGGCGATCGTAAGCGGAACTCTAGAATTCCACGGCTAGCTCTCCTCTGGGTTTTCGCGATTGACTGTGTTTAACGGGCGAGACAAGCGAGCGTGTAGGCGCGTATATTTCTCAGAGGCGACTCGAACAAGGCGAATTCCACGCTGGATTACGACGATCGCTTGCTTCGCAGACGGCTCGTGAATGGCCCACGCCTCCGAGAGAAATAGATAAATGACCAGACGCGTATTCCGCTTTATCACGGCATGGGAAACGCGGCCCCCTCGACATCGGCGATCCCTTCGCTAAATGCGAAACGAAATCAGAGTGGAAGTGTCGACCGCCACGGTATTGGCCGTCTGCACGCGTTCTCCTTGCTCTACATGAAAAACCAGTTAAAGCTCTGAATTTTCAGTCTCTTCCTGTTACTTTTTACCGTTCCTCTTTCTCTTCTTCTTCTTCTTTTTTTTTTTTTCTCGAAGGTGTTTAACAGATTCGAGACGAACGGGAATTACAATTTACAGCATCCATGTTTGCCATGAAGAAAGTTTCTTGATCGAGACTCGCCTTGAGTGCCTGACGACTAAAGCACTGGAACTTATACCAGAGCAACAGGCAATACGAAAAATAGGAAAAATTTCCAGTACAACAGGAAACGAAAGAAAAATTATTCAAATCGCTACAAAATGCAACAACTCTGAATTAGCCGTTTCAGTTCTGAGAATTAACTTTCAGCGCCGTTGCAAAACAATCGAATGAGTTCACCGAGTTTATTGATTGTAGTTTGGAAACCGTAAAATTCCCCCTGGATGAATGAATCAGGAAGCGCAGAAGATCTAAAAAAGCATCGCTATGATACAAGGATACATCTGGCTATGAACGAGGTATCGAGCTTCTTGGGAATACTTGATGAATACAATTCAAACAGACAGGATCCCAGCCAGCAGTGTTCATTGACGAGCAAAACTTGTATCATCTACGTAATCGCGGGTCGAGGACTCACCGATGTAGAAAGGAGAGGTGTCGTAGGCGTTGCAGGGGCCGGCGTGTCGCGTCTCGAGGACGAAGCCGGTAACGCAGGCGTCCTTGACGATGTGACACCAGCTTGGATAGGTGATATTGTTGGTGGCGCACAACATGGTTGCCGATGGATCTCGATCACGGTGTGTTCGGTTCCGGACGCGCTCCCGCTTCCGGGGACAACGATACGTGCAAGTAACGCATCGTGGCCGGCCTGACTTCATCTCCGACAGACACGTCTGCCCCTCGCGGCAACGGATCGTTGTACAATCTGCGTTCTCTGTAAAACAGCAAAACGAACCATGGTACAGTCCGCGTTCTTTAAAATTTATTAAATTAATTTTATTGAAATAGCCTACGTCCTTTTATTCCAAATAAAACGAGTACAGTCTGTGCACCGTATCAAATTAGAAAAAAGAACTCTAATAGTCTATACAACAGCAAAAGGAATTGTAGTATAGTTCTGTATAAAATAATAAGACCAACAGTTGAACAATCTATGTTCTCTATAAAATAGTAACATAAAACTGGTTCAAAATAAAAGTATAAAAATTAATGGAGACAAAACTATTTTACAGACTATACTTCATTGTCACGAAATAGTGAGACAAAATCAATGTTCTTTAAATGGTAATAAAATAAAAAAAATCGTGGTATAATCTATATTTTTTAAACAACGAATCGTGTTAGAGGGTACTTTTTGTATAAAATAATAAAATTATATTACAATACAGTCTGCGTTCTATGAAATAAATGTTATGCAATCGTTTATGTAATCTTCGTTCTCTGTATAACAAAAAAGTATCATGGNATTTTACAGACTATACTTCATTGTCACGAAATAGTGAGACAAAATCAATGTTCTTTAAATGGTAATAAAATAAAAAAAATCGTGGTATAATCTATATTTTTTAAACAACGAATCGTGTTAGAGGGTACGTTTTGTATAAAATAATAAAATTATATTACAATACAGTCTGCGTTCTATGAAATAAATGTTATGCAATCGTTTATGTAATCTTCGTTCTCTGTATAACAAAAAAGTATCATGGTAGAATCCATTCTGCGTTCTATTATATATAGAATAATAAAACGAATCGTGGTGTAGTCTACGTCGTCTACAAAGTAGAGGGAAAAAAGTGTTATACTGTCAATGAACGAGTGGAAATTTTTTCGGGTGATTAATATCGACGGGTTTCGACTCGAGTCCGTTTTACGAGTAAAACGGTATTCCTTTTGCTCTTTGACGGAGATATGACGCATTCTGATGAGCCTGAGGACTTATATGTATTTTGCAAAGATGTATTTCGCGAAGGATTAAGTCTGCTGGAGAATCGTTTTTGTTTGGATAACTGTTTCTCCTTTTTTCCATCTCGATGGGTGATGACGTAACTCGAATGAAAACGTGTGTAATGGAATTGAATTAAGAATCTCTTTTGCTACGTATTCGCTCATATAGAAACGTTGATTTATCATTAACTCTTTTATGAATCTTGCTTCAGTTTTCCACCAGACTCCAGAAATTCCTTAACTGACTTAACGACAAATGCATTCATTTTCGATTAAATTCACCTCAATTCGAATACATTATACTACTCGGAAAAATGTTTCCATATATTAGAAAATAATTCTTCTCACAGCCCGAAAGAAGATTTGATCCTAAAAGAATTAACAACGGAATTTTTAAATTTTAAATGTTTTAATAAAATTGCATAAAATTAAATGAATATCCTAACAAAGTCGAACTTTCGAGAATGTTGTCTGAAAGTGTAAAGCGGCATGGTCTGAGAAACACACAAACAGTTCACGATCGTTCCTTGTACCAAGGCCTTGAGAGCTCAAACGGATTGACCTCATCGCGGAAGATCGAGTAGCAGTCAAAGTCACGGATGTGGATTGATTTTCGCGAACGCGAGGCATCACCGGCGAACGTGCACGTTACATAACAACGAACATGGCAACTGGAAGTAACTGGCTAGTAGTAGAACCGCTGGTGACGAGGCAGAAACGAGAGACAGGTTCAATCGTCGAATTAGACGCGCTCTATCTTCGTCCACTCGGTAGATTCGTGCTCGGTGACTCGTTCGCAGACACGATTACTGCAATAATATGTCGTTACACCTACTTGGGTCAATGGCCCACTTCTCACGGGGGGATCGTGTAATGTATTGCTCATTTTTCATCCTGCCAGCCGTCAACGCGTACGCGGCCCGATGAAACGTTACGCAATTCGTGCATCGACCGTCTGCCTTCGGATAAATAACCACTCGTTGGTCAACTGACACGATTGATACATGAACATTTGCAATTTGCGTATTTTCCGAGTAGACGTGGCTGACACTGAATTGTCCAATTCCTTCTCGTTGTAACGAAAATTTAACTTTTGTTTGCAATAACGAATTTAAAAAATGTTTTTTTTTTTTCTTTTCAATCTTGACAGTGTAAAATGCTTTGTAGATACATAAGACACATCATCAGCAAGTGTCTTTACTGTCTGTATTAATTTTATGTTTCAGCCTCTAAAGTATTCAAGATTTCGTTATCTTTTATCATAAAATTAATTCGAACATGCGGAAATCTAAAAACCTAAAAGTATTTAATATTCTGTTGAATTCTGTTCCATTCTCTCATTTTCTCAGTTTTTACTAGAATTGTCAGATATCAATTCCACCAAGTTATTTTAACAACTCCGAAAGCTAGTTACTTCAAAAATTCAAAATTCACCCGAATGTAATATATTCCAAATTCATGATTTTGAACCAATGATCAAAATAACTCAACTAATGGAAAAAATTACTTAGTAAAACAAATACACAATAAATGTTCCAAGTCTATAGCAGGATAGTCGATACACAGAGGCACACATTGATGCGACAGGAACCACAGATGAATATCAATTAGCATCGTATGAGTTATATATTTCTTTGTCTGCCGGACGTCTGACGTACAAAATGGCGGACGTACATTCTTTGTCTAGTCTAGGGTTCCTAGTGCACACGTGTAACCCACGACCGGAGCAATCATCGTATCACAGGCATATGTGTAGTTGTAGTCTGTGTTGGTCGAACCACGTGGCTGTACTAGATTAATATTAAGTGATTCACGCTCTGTAATGCGATCCTTGTTGTTAGACACGATGCTTAGGCTACGTGTGTAACTTTTATATGAAAGTCTACTCGATGCTGCGATCTCATTGCTGGTTACACACTGGCTAGCGTTACATTGAGAGACATCTGCTTAGCGGGAGCAATTGAATTTATTAAGACACATTACGCAAATTGTAGTACGGAGAACATTATACTAATGAGAATACAACGCTGCATCTTTATTAGAAAAATATATGGGAACGCGTGTATGAGACATGTCGAAGGCAATCACCCCCTGTCTATGATTGCAAGGAATAAAACTCTTTATAACATTTTCTTATCGTCCTTTTTATAACTAGGTATATATTTGATGAGTATTATTTTTTTTTATCTCATATTAGATAAGCTATTACAGATGAATGATCCACCAATCTAATTGCTATCAGTTTTTTTTCAACATCTTCGATCTTTTTCCAGTTATCGTTCTTCATTATTTTTCATATTCATTTTTCATTTGCTATTCGTTTCTGTTTTGTTCTCACAACAGTTCGATCAAATGTTCTTATAATAGACACACGTGTCTAAAATACCTATATTATCATCAATAAAAACAATTACGAAAATTTGTTCAAATAGTGCATGAATATCTACTTACAAAGTAAACGATTCTACCAAACTGTCGCATAAGAGCTTGTCGATGAATTGACAATACGAAAGGATGTACTTCTCAAAATCAAACACTACGTTTTATCTGTCGCTTCGTAAGATATTTGCACGGCAGAGATATCAAGGTGATCATGTCGGCTTGCGCAACGTTTCCGTACTTCAATCAGCACCTACATTGTGCCAATGCTACGCCAGGTTGAATGACCAATGATCCTCGCGCAAGACGGTTGCATAACATTACATTCTGTTTCCCAGTCGTTACATATCAAACGATACAGTTCCCTTTGATATTTAAGGCGAATCATTCACGTACGTAATTACGTAACAACAGAGGCGCGATCGTGGAAAAACAAGCGAAACAAATGTTTACTGGAACAATTCAGCACGTTTGTTTGAGTTCAATTTCCCATTTGAAAGAGCAGATTAATACGCGCGATTCGCGGAAGCAGATGATTTTCCTTCTCTGCGATGAATCTCTAAATTTACGCGAAAATCGAGGCATTCGTATGAAAATGATCAATTACGAGCATGAATTAAATTTCAAGCTCGTCAGAATAGTGTATTCTAGATTTTCGAATTTTTATCTATTTGCAAAAATCTTCACGATGTTGTATATTCCATAAAATACTTATTTCAATGATATGATATAATTGAACTTTCTTCATACAATTGTAAAAAAAAATTGATAACTTTTCGAGTCCTTCTAAGAGAAATCATACACAATGAAATTGAACAGTGACCAACTCAACCACTGAGAAAACAGATGCTAATATTAATAATCTCGGGAAAAGGTTGAATATTGATAAACGATAGATCTCTGCAAATAGATAAATAATAATTTTCACGTCTTCACGCGGGTTCGTCAAATGTGTCGTATTGAACCGTATGAAATATAGAAACGAATATGTCACTTGGATCGTCTCGATAGAGCTGTAAATTTTTAAAGAAACCAACGACGTTTCCGACGAATACGAGGCTGTTTGCAAATCCGCGATACAACATGGTTATGATTTATGATTCACGTATGTGACGAGGGTCAACGCAAGAAGGAATGCACGCGGCAAGTCATTACGTATACGTGTAAGTATTATGGCTCGTAAACGGGCATATGTTCGTGAGGCACGTGCTCGTTAAAGAGAATTACACTTCGCCTTTTAAGCATTATATTGTCTTATTCGTGTAATACTTCGTATAATACGTGGCAGCGAACGCTGTTGTGACGTGTGAAATTGCCGATAACCTTTGAAATAAAAATCCTTGTTTATAAGTAATTAATTACACCGTGAAGTAGCCAAAATGTACTTCGAATGATCATCACTATTTACAACGAATTAGTTTGTATCATCGTGATAATTTTGCAAAGTAGAATATTTATTAAATCTGCGCCAAAATTCTTCGTCCAATTAATCTCAGGAAATAGTTTTAGTTATAAAACAGCAATAAAATTACGTCAAAATCACTTTAACAAAACACACGTGAATATTCAAAGTATTCTTTGCTCTTTAAAATGAAGCAAATTTCCC
This sequence comes from Lepidotrigona ventralis hoosana, assembly GCA_002806875.1. Classification (NCBI taxonomy): domain Eukaryota; kingdom Metazoa; phylum Arthropoda; class Insecta; order Hymenoptera; family Apidae; genus Lepidotrigona; species Lepidotrigona ventralis. The sequence continues at coordinate 11,975 of NIPQ01091738.1, forward strand.
GAAGAGAAGTTATTATTCCGAATTAAATAGATTATTTGAAGGTTTCTTTGACATGATCATTCGAAAATTTTCTTTACAAGTAGATATCTTAGAACAGTCACTTTAGTACCAAATGCGTACAAAAATTGGTATTAAATTCCGAGGGTCTCTGTAAGGCAACAAAATTCCAACAAATTCGTTTCGAATACCTTGACACGATCGTGTGTTTATTAACCGTTGTACAAATTCGCTCGACGAGTGCATCAAAGTTATTTAAATTACAATGCCGATGTTAATCCGGATTTCCTTAATGTTTCTCGGCTTGGTGTTTTCTTAGCAGACTAAAAATAGCATGGGATCGGTAAATGTTAATCGCGGAGGGATGAATGAAAAAAAAAAAACGAGGAAAAGGAAGAGGGGAAAAGAGGTAGGGAAGGAAACGGTGAAATGAGAAGCAGACACCAGATGAATGAACCGTTTAATGGGCGGTTAAGTCCAAAGTGTAAGTAATAACCGCGCGCCAAATTCTTTCGGCGAAATTTATTTGTTTTCCTCCCATAAATTGAACGTAATTTATGGTGATGCATTTTACACGCCTACGCCAGCCGTGATGATTTAAAACAGTACACTTGTCCCGTAGAGTTAAAATCGTATTCCGTTAAACATTTCAGCGGAAAGAATGTTCGCGGCTTTAAACTCCTCGCAACCTAAATTCTTCTTGTCAGTTTACGAAACTTGTCCCTTTCTGTTTCATATTATCAGAATTTCCTGTTGAAAGGAGCAAGTCAATGGACAGACGGTAATTTTCTACTGAAATTCGGAAGCGTTAGAGGAAATAAGTAGATTCAGAAGATCATAGTCAGACGCCAAAGTCAACTTCGCTTGAAATACAGAACTTGTATTAATCTTATTGAACGGTTAATTTTATTACATGGATCGATCAATCAATATTGAATTATAATCATAATCAGACAACATTCAATACATTAAATTTACTTCAATTGAATTATATTATTATTAAGTTTATCATTCTGTGATGGGAGACCACATCGTGTAGACTCTTTTGCGTGATTACAGAAACTAGAAATAAAACGATCGATTTCGTGCGTTTTAGTGCAGTCCACTGAGACACAGTGTGTCAAAAGTAATTAATGGAGACGTGGTTATTGATGATCCAAAAGAAACACGGGGGTAGCTCGAAGCGTATCCTTTTCGGAACTCGTTCTACCAGTCGTAACAAAGCAACGGATAGAACCGTTGCTTCGGATTCGTAGCTAGTTCCCTCTTAGGGATCCGATATAATTAATATTAATTAGCAATCGCTAATTAAATGAACATGTCAGCAGGAACCAGTTTTTAACGATCTCGAAACTCGTAATTAACGATCCAGCACAAGATCGTTCGTATATGTTCGTTATAATTTTATATTTGCCTTTCGGTGACTGATAATTAGCAATTTGCCACAAGTCGATAATTTGAGAACATTTTTGCGAAGGAGAACGTTCTCCAATTTCTAATGCACATCAATTCGTTTCACGTTATACTGTTAAGAAACTTAATTTTGAATCCCTCTTCTGGAGACGAATTTTATTCATAATATACATTAATTAACCGGCTAGTTTAATATTGTCATATTTTAAAAGTGTGTGTCTAAATTGTATCACAGAGTGAAGAGTATACTCGTCATACGTAGCTAACAGATACATCATCCCTTAATTTATCAACCGATTCAATCTTCATTACATTCCTAAGATATCCTGAAAATGATAGAAAATTTTCAAAAGGCGAGACGTTGCAATCTCGTCATTTCATTTACTCTGAATGCAATAACTTTTCCAACTAAATGTTTCTCTCCTTCTCTCTCTCTCTCTCTTTTTCTTCGCGCAAACGGACAGTCCCTCCCCCGCCCCCGGAATTTGGCGAGTCGTCTCGATGCGCGAGAAAACCGTGCCAATGTATGGAGGAGCTATTAGCGGCGAGCAAAAAGAAATAAGCAAATTACTTAACGCCTGTGCTGGCGCGAGAAGATGGTATCGTGTGTACGAGAGATCCGAGAATATCAAAGAATCCGGAGATTGGCGGGGCCCCGGAGAAGGGGTGAAAAGAAGAAGAAAAGACAGAAAGAGAGAGAGAGAGAAAGAGAGAGAGAGAGAGAGAGAGAGAGGAAAATAGAGACTGGAAAAAGCTCGCCACGTATTACCGTGTGCATATTTACAGACACGTGCACTTTCGCGCCTCGGATCCTCGAGAAAGACGATTATTTACATCGCGACACCTCCTTGCTAAGCTGGGGTTTATTTACTTATTTACTTCCTTGTCCCTCGTTGTGTACCGTATCTTCTTCCTCTCTCGTCATTTTTTCCCCCCACCCTCTCTACTCCCACCTTTCTTTCTTTCTTTCTTTCTTTCTCCTTCCTTTTTTTCCCTCTCCTCTCTTCATCTTGCCTGGTGCTCTTCTTCGTCTCCCTCCTGATCGGAGGGAAGTTTTTGCGTTCCGCCGGGGACCTCCGTCAACTCGAGCGTTAAAATTTCTGAATACCACCGGAACGGGAAAACAGAAAACAGAAAAGTCGACGCTCCGCCGCGCCGCCGGTTTTTAGGATTCACGCTTTCGTGTTTTGTTCGGCGAAGACGATGGAATTTTACGAGGAAACATTTACGATGCTCGGCTAGAGCGAAGTAGTAGGTTTGAAGATGTTTCTGAAGGCATTGAATTTTTCACTCGCGCAAGATCGTTTTAATCTTTGGCTACGATTATTAACTGATCGTAGCTATTTACTTCAATTTGAAATCTGTAAATTATCGTTAATTATCGTGAAATATCTAATATGAATATACGTGTCAAAAATTTATTTGTCGAGCTGATATTCATTTCTCAATTTTTAATTGGCGATTGAAAAACTCTAACGAACTGAAACGTTTCATGACGAGCTAAATTTAGTATCGAAGAAGCATCGAAGAAACTAATCAGGATGTATCAATATTTCTTGCTACAAATACGAGAAGCGAAGTTGCCAACGAGTAAAAACATGTTTCTGAACATGTTTCAAACTCGGCAAGAACGAGATCCTTTTCACTTAACAGGCAGTTATTTGCTTATAAAAATGTATTCGACATGCGTGCAACCTTCCACGCTCTGTAATCATTCCCCGTCTCTTTTTTCTCAATCTGTTTATATTTTACTATACGAAAATTATCGAGATCGAACTGGCGGCAACGAGTTGCAACGAATGTGTTCTTTAAATCTTCATAGAGAAGCCTGATTGAAAAAATTCAATTACAAATGTTGAAAATCGGAGGAGAAAGTTTCGCCGTTTACTACGAGCTAATACGCATTCTGTTCATAAAGTGAGATTAACATGTCGTTCAACGCAACACGTACATATGTAAAGCGCTTTTCTACGCGTTCTGCCAACTAAGTGTTAACCCACGTCGGGTCGGACGTTAACACATCCAAGATGAGACGTTTTCTCGCGAAATTTACCGTAGAATAGATAATTCCACTAAGAGACACATTGAAATGATAATTATAATTAATCCTCGATCAATCGAACTCTTGCTAATTTAATACTATTATTTAAATGTATCTGTTAAAAGTTGCATTATTTATTCAATCGAAATTTTAGTCAATTAGAGTAATGGAATTGTTGTTGATCCAATCCAACATTTGAACGAGGAATTGTATCGGGGAGAATTAATGAATTCTGCATATATTCACTGATTTACTTTTCTACGATAACTTTCGTTCACGTTCAGATAAGCAGATTTAATCAGGTAAGAATGTTCGTTCCAATAATAAACGTACCTCGAATAGATACGAGATATTCGAATCTTTAACTTGAAATTGAGATTTCCGAAAAAGAAGACGAACACTTCCCTTGCACCCAAGGGAACGAACTAACAATTCCGTCAACACACGAGTGTCCTGCCATCGCGTGCAAAATTGCGAACCGGCAATTCCTATCTCGATAACGGATCGTTAACGTAAAGACAATAAAATCCAGGCTACGTCCCCTTCTCCCTTCGAATTGGAAAGAGACAAATTCGGGAACAGTATTCCCGCCTCGACGACACACAGGCGACGTATCCGTATCCCGCGTGCCGCGGTGTATACAGTTATCCGATCGGAATATTCAGGAACCGCGAACGTTCTCCAGCAGCCTCGGTCGTTAATGCGTCCTCCTCCTCTTCCTCCTCCTCTCCCCCTCTCACCCCCTCCCCCCCAGTCACCGGCGAATTTCGCGGCGGTCAGCACCGGTCGAATGCAGCTCGCATCGGCCCGTTAACCACGGCCGATATGTTAAACGCAGTCACGGGCGGACTCTGGCGCACGCTTTGCATACGGGCAAAGGTTCTTTTCGCCGGTTGTTTACAGTATTGAGCAGCGGGCGAGCACACGAGAGGACGAAGTCGAGGAGTGGAAGGTCGAAGAGAAAGGGCGCGGCAAGGGGGCAAACTTTGCGAGCGAGTGGAGTCGAGCGGAGCAGGGTAAGACGCGTGGGCAAAGGAGGATGCTCGCAGAGTCTCAAGAAACGAATATTCGAGCGGAGGCATGCGCCAGTGAATGTCGATGTCGAGACGCAGACGCGCGGACGTTGATATGGTTGCGAGGAACGAACGAACGAACGAACGAACGAACGAACTGGCTTGGTGCATGATGGCTGGAGGGAAAGAGAAAGACCGGTATGAGGGAGGAAGAAAGAGATAGCCAGATTCGGCTGGTGGATCCGGAGATGCCGGAGAGCAAAGGAGAGAGGGCCACCAGAGTCCAGGGAAAAAAGAAGAGATTGGCACGGACGCCGTGCCATGCCGCGCCACGCCACTCGCCGGTGACCAGACACCACGCCGCACCGTGCACGGTGTTACTGACGAGGAAAGGTTGAGCAACGCGCCTCCAATCTTGCCAGCCAGAGAAAAACATCGACTTTCGAAAAGGGCTGCGGCGAGCGCTCTCGTGTCACCGGGCCCTCTCCTTTTTAGCGGGACTCCTTTTAAAATTTCGAAGGGAACCACCGGGCTCCACTGTGTTCGTCTGTGTAAAAGCGAATGGATTCTATAGACAGGAAACAAATTAGAAACAGACTCACGTTATCATCGCAGAATTTGGCCCTCAACTATGTAGTCGTATTATAATTTATCTTTAGATCCCACAGTTGCGTCTGAAGATGTATGAATCCCTCGTGTTATTATTATACGATGTGGTCCTTGAACATCCAGTCATATTCGTCTAATTATATCCCGTTATCCGGAGATAAGCTTGACTGTATTTCTTTCCTTCTAGCATTCTTAAACATCACGGCAAACGCAAGATTGCATTTTTCTGTCTACCGTAACAATTTATTATTTTTAACACAATCCGATCTCTCAAAGAGCGTTCTTCACTCAGAATTTTAAACAGCAGACTCTTTCGAAGTTTCTTCCGTACCGTACAGGGAGATTTAAATTGATATTTCTCGACTGAAAATTCACGGGGGTGGATCGCGACACATCGTTCGCACATCGAACGGTCCTTCGTTGGATCTTGTGCGCGGAATCTCGGATAAACGTTCGCCTCTCTTTCTTTCTCTCTCTCACTCCATCTCTGTGTTCACGTGAGTGGCCCCTCGTTCCATCGACTGCTCCTCTTCCTCCTCTTCTTCGGCTTTATCTTCTTGTTTCTCCTCGTCTAACCATCTCCCTATACTTCTCTTCCTTCTTTTTCCCTCCCTGCATATGGAGGACTCCCTTCTGGTTCCACGGTCGTCGACGTTCTCTTTCTCTCTGTCCGCGTGTATCCTACTCCCTGTCCGTCGTCGGCGCACGTCCCTTCCTCTCTCCTCTCTCTTCGCTCTCTCTCTCGCCTTCTTGCTGTCTCTCTTTCCCTCCCGCGGCGTCGACCAGTCGAAAAAGACGGTACGTATGGCATACCTCGTGCAGAGTCGTGCCACGAGGCCTTCTTCGTGCGAGGTACTCAACCTTCTTTGCATCTACCAGTCGCCTCTCTTGCCTTCCTCTTAGACGGATAAACGTCTGACCTCGTGCGACCCACCTGTTCCCCTGAAGTAGAGAGGCGAGTCTCCGTCGGACACGGAGGAGAAATAGGAAGAGCAGCGGCGGTGGCGGCAACCAACGGCAGCGTGCAAAAAGAACGAAGGAGTAGGAAGAAACGGCGGTTGGAGCAGGCAAGGCGGAATCCTTCTAAAACCTGATAGAATCGCGAAACGAACGATCCGCGGTCCCGCCACAGTTGTGTGTGTGTGTGTGTGTGTGTGTGTGTGTGTGTGTGTGTGTGTGTGTGTGTGTGTGTGTGTGTGCGNGTTTTAAAATTTAATTGTGATATCGCCATTCAATTTTAACGTTTATTTAAGTTTCCATTAAAAAAAAAAAAAAAAATTCCCATTCACCAGTTGCATCGGGTCACGTAAAAGCCAGCCTGTGGTTTACACTCGCGTTTTCCTGCGTTTAATCACTCTTTCACGTGAGAAGCAACAGGTAGTGCCTTCGAAAGACAGCGCAAAACGCATTCGAGCTCTCCCGCGGAGAAATTCATCCTCTGACGTAAATTTCACGCTAGCTAGAAAGTAAACTTCGAAATAGAAGATTGCAATAATAAAACGAAAAATCAACAATTTGTATTATACAAAATACGGGAAACATTGTTCGATTCTTTTAAAATTTCATTAAAATTCAGTGATATAAATATTAGTAAATATTTGTGTATATCTAAATACACGTGACTGTAATTAAAATTATCGTGACGAAAATGGACAAATATATCCATTTATATTTTCATCTCAACGAGACGCATTGAAAACCATAATGATCATCAGAGCGGACGAATGTTTTCTAGAATAATGAAAATGAGAGAAATTTCATGGTCTAAATATGTATGGTAATTTTTCAAACTGAGGAAACAATTCGTGTCACACACAAAACTCCCAAATACAAAACAATATATTACGAAAATTAAATCCAGCGGTACATTTCATTTCATTGTGGTTCCCAGAACAATTAAAGTGCTGATCAGTAAAAAGCAGCCGCTTATTTCTCCCAACCGCAATACCGAAAACTTTAAAACTTTAAAACTCATCATTCATTCCGAGAAACTCGGGTAGTTTCCCCACCCAAAAATATCAGTCGATCAATCAAACAACCAGCTGTTTTCCTCTGTTCAAAACAACAATTACGACCTATTACCGCGGCCCCTTCAATTCACCGTTGCGTTGCGCCATTGCGATATTTACGATTTCCCCGCGAGGCTTCTCTTCCCTTGGTTGTGCACCGCTGCGCTGAAAAACCGACCAAAAGAAAAGAAAAGAAAAAAACAAAAAAAAACAGGCCGCGACGAGACGAAGAGACTGAAGAGAGGCGAAAAGAGAAGGCGAGGAAAAGGCAAACACACAGGGGCTAGAGTGACGCGCGATGGAAGCGAGAGAAGGAGAGAACGCGAGCAACAACCGAGCGATGAAAACAACGGCGCGCATCCGCGATGTTACAAGGGTGTGAGATAGAGAGGACGAGAAGAAAGAGACGAGAAGTGGTGGTCAACACAACAACAAAGTGGCGGAGGAACCGAAGGGAAGAGCTGGAGAAAGAAAAAGAAAAGAAAGAAAGAAGAGCGACGAAGCGTAGATAAAGAAAGGAGAAAGAGAAAGAAGTAAAAGGAGTAAACTCACGTTTGCAGTGGCCCTTATAGGCGACGGGAATGGCGCGACCTGCGCGGCAGGCGGCAAGTCGCAGGTGGCAGGCACTCTTGTAGGTGTTTCCGTCGGCCCCGCAAACGGGGCGTGCGGCGGCTCGCTGTTGCGGGGGCGGCTGGGGGCACCTGCGGGCGCACCTCACGCAGTGCGGGCTCAGATTCTGGTCCAGCAGGCAGCTCCGGCCTTGGCCGCACCGGACCCGTGCGCACGAACCTGTTCGACACTTTACACGTTATTACGCACAGTCTTAAAACCGCCCCCGTGATAGATGCGTCGCCTTCCCGCGTTTGTTTTCCCGCGCCGTTCGCCGCGCACGCGCGAACCAACCGCCGTCACATGACGCGCGTGCGCGCGCATACTATCTCTGACCACCCCGCGCGTTTTGTTTTCTTTTTTGCCGCGCTGGAATGATTCTCATATGAGATGAATAATAAATAAATACGTGGAAATTAACTTGGAGTCTGGCGATATGATTGAATTTTTTTTAAAAGAAACTGCTGAAGTGGTCAGATGTTGTTGATAATGCATTCTGAATTATTTTACAATTGTTGTGTTTATGATGTCTTATTCAATGAATGATTTTAGGGAAATGTTTCGAAGTAGCACGTGATCGTTGCAATTGAACAGCATCGAGAATGCCATTTTTAATTCTGCATTATTTATCGAATTTAAAAAAAAAAAAAAGAAATTTTAATTCGATTAAATCAATGAATCAAGATGTAACTAGAAGTTAAAACGAAATATACTACGATAAGAAGGATTTATACTACGTAAAGAAATTTTTACGTTCTTCAAGAGGAAACTGTGCCATTTAATTTCTGCACGTATTTATTTGTAGTTACACAAAGTATCATGTTCTGAAGGTAAATATACTTTATGATTCCAAATACTTTCGCTGAATTTGAAATCCTGAATGGCTATTTTCCGTGGCTATTCAATTGCAAAGGGGCGATGATAATGATTCTATCTCTTTCATACATACTCACTTTGGCAGTGGCCGTTATAGGCAACCGCTAGCTCGTGGCTTCCTTTCTTGCAGGCGCGTTTCTTCAGTCTGCACAAATTTTTATAGCTTTTGCCGTCAGTCCCGCAAACCGGACCTCCGCCCCTCGGTGCCTTGCACTCCGGGCTACACACGCACCTTGGTCTTCCCCTACGCACCACGCACTTCTTCCCCTCCTCGCACCTCACCTCCGCGCAGCTTTCTATCAACAAAGACACAAGTCTGACACTCTGAATTCATATTTTCGTGAGAAACAAAATCTTTCATTACTTCAATCTTAAATCTGTACCACAGATTAGTGTTAATTAATTTCCATCAAAATATTTCATAAAAGATACAGATAGATTGAAAATATATAATTCATATTTAATAACAATAATGATGATAGATTTTAATAAGTGGAAAATTGTAACTTTAATCTAAATATTCTACATAATAATTATTTGCAGCTTCAGACGAGAGTTTTCGTCTTTTAAAGAGAAAAGTGCGAGATTGAAGATAAAAGTCAAATAGATATTCACTTACCTCTGCAAGGGCGGCACTGCACACCTCCACCGAGCACCCGCCAAAAAAAGAGACTCCCGCTGTCGAGGTCCTCCTCGGAGTACGCGGTCGCAGCCGCTGCGTTCGAGGCGCAGCAATCCTCCTTCGTCACTCCTTGCGACAATAATTCCTTACACCGTCCGTTGCTGATGGAAGACCAACATATGCCCCCTGTAACGTATTGAGAAAACACGAATGATTACGTGAATAATGAAATGAATCCAACAAGAAGCTCATTATCGATGAATTACGAAAGGAAAACATAAATCACGAGGAGGAAACAATTTTAATGTTTAATGTGCTGCGACTCGCTCACAATCTTTCCGTTTGAATTCGATTTGTCATTCCTTTTCGAAACATTTAAACGTACAACTTTAAAAAATTATTTAAAAAAATGCGATAACTTTTCGAAACATTTAAACGTACAACATTAAAAAATTATTTTAAAAAATGCGATATATAAGCAGATTACGAATATTCGTGCAAATTCATATTTTATGACGAATAAAATAACCAAAGGAACGGAATTTAACTGAAGATTCGTTCCACCTTCTAAATGTTACGAGCATTTTCATTTCAGATATTTACCAAAGTCACTAAATATTATCATGCATTTCTATAAACATTTGTAATCTAATTGCCACTGGCTTTTTGCGAAATCAAACTACTCCCTTCTGATTATCCAGCTTAACAAAACTCATCGGCAAGAATCTACGAAATTATCATACCATTGCCGTATGATCATCGAACCCAAGAATCATAAAGGCTTTTTTTCAAAGAAACATCAAATAATTTCCTTCGAAACGAAATAAATAGAATTTCGAGATAAACAAGAGGTGCAAAAATAGCATTCGCGGAACGGAACTATGAAAATTCCAGGCGAGATATGACGAAACGACGAGAACGAAGCCGAGAGAGAAAGAGAGAGAGACTGGAATCGTCGACAGGATTTTTTCCCCCCGTTTCACAGCGCGCCTAATCACGGCCATAGCTATGCTAGGTGCGCAACATGCTGGTCTCGCGGTTCGCGCGTCTCTTTCTTAATGAAAGACAGCCGGCTCGCGTTAGTATTCCTGGAACGTCGCATTAATGAGACGCGTTCACGGGGAAAATTCCTTCGCCGAGTTTTAATTAACGCCGTGTACGGCGGGGCGCGACGCGCCACTTTTGAAAAAAAGTGGAACAAGGCCCGGCGCGAAATCGACAGGCAGGACATTCGTTAGAAAGCTCGACAGACGTGTCATAAAGTTGCGAAAGAAACGCACGTACGCTCGACAACGTAGGATCATCACGTGTGAACGGTTTGCCACCGACGCAGCGAGCAGCGATATGATGAAGAACGAGAGGAACAAGAACGTCGATGGATCGTCTTTGATTTTCTGAGAAAAATGACGCTGATGTTTCTCAGCTACAAGAAGAGATTGCGAATCGCGGTGAATTAAATGTGGGATAAGAATGCGAATGTCCATCATAAGCATGCGCGATTGGAAATTACGTAGCGGTCTAGAGAATGTAGAGATACGAGGATGTTATGGATTCACTGATTAATGAATGTACAGTACTGTTATTTATAATGCCTGATTATAATATCTAACGGTGCTGAATTAGGTAGCTTTGTTGATAATGTTTAATAAATTAATCGATATTTGAGACGAATTTCATTGGTCAGATTAATATTAATAAATACTTTTCTCGTGGTTTTATTTGTTAAATAAAGTTGGAGATGGCATAGATACTTTGAGATAAATTTTTAAAAATAATGCTGACAATTGCTATTTTTCTTCGAGCTTCAACGGAGTTGATCAATACAACTTCTGAGTGGCTTTCACCATTCATTGTTTTTCAAAATGCTATTTCTTTCTTGGAGATTGTTGGATCTTTGATGAAAAGTAACTGTCTTGTTTGCCAGTTATAATAGATGCAAGGTACATCTATGTAAATTGTGAGAATTATTGGCCATAAATATTCATTCAAAAAATTTATCTATTTAGGAGATTTTTACGATTCCCACAATTTTACATTTCAAATCAATTCTCAGCCTCTCGATTACACGTATCTGTATCGTACCTTTCTTTCGCATGTGATTAATTATTATACATATCACAGTTATATTAAGATGATTGAACTTTACATTTAATAGTACTATAAAAGTACAGTAAGCAATTTCTATATCTTTCAATTTCACGATAACATAACAAGTTAAATTAAATTCTATACTCTAGCTAAATGAACGGAATTAAAATATTAAATAAACTACAAATAACAGCAGTATGAAAGTATTTTTTAATTCAAATAAATCTCTATACAAGAAGTTCTCAATTAATCTAAAGCATCTAGTATTTACGGAAACAATTGAGTTTATATCGAATACGTAAGTCTGAAATTTCTAGCAACAATTAAATTGATATCGAACATTTCAAAAAGAGCAAATTCACAACAAGGGTCAAATGGACAGTGATATGTGCGTGGTAAGTCTGAATAAAATTTCTGTGAAGAATTACAAATTCGGGTTCAGTGTTGAAGAATTCACTGAAATATCATTGACACGCCAGACAGACAAACTCCGGTCTGTGGCTGCATGTCCAAGGAAGAGCGGGAAAGTTAAGTATTTTTCTACACTACGAACTCATAAAGAAAACGTTCAGCGTGAACTCCGTGTGCAAGTACTTTAGCTTGTATGATCAGCACACAGACGAGACTCGTCCAATTCCTGGCTACAAGTTAGGAATAGTCGACATTGTTTGCCGAACTCTCCATCGACTAGGGTAAAATTCCTCGAAGGCGAAGAGTTAGCGGCTATGCTAACGTCTACGCCACAATGAGCCTCCCAACCCGACGTACTAATTACTTCCACTTTCGATCGTGTGTATTTAAATAGTGCTCGCACGCGTTGCATTCGAAGCACACCTCCGTATCCCTTTCCACATTTCCTTGCTCTTAAAAGTATTATCAATGGGACGTTCCAAACGTGGTGAACAATGAAACTGTGGCGAGACAGAGATTAAAAATGCAATCTTTTGATCTTTCTCTTTCCGCCATCGGAATCGATGTACTCACGAAGTGAATGATTGAAATTTTATCTAGATAAATAACAGACTATTTCAAATATTTTTATCAATAAGTTCACCCATCATGATGTATTTACATATATATATATATATATATATATATATATATATATGTGTGTGTGTGTGTGTGTATTACATATATATGTATTACATATATATGTATATATACGTATTACATATATATGTATTACATATATATGTACAACAATATAGAATTCAATTTTTACAATAGAAATAATAATTCAGACAATACACCGAGGAAGTTATGGAAATTTTGAATTCTAAAATTGGAATTCTAAAATTGTAGATCACACGAGAGGTTAGATATCATTCATGCTTCTCATAAGCAGTAATCATACTTCCATTGAAATTAAAATATCGAGAGGAAACGATTCGTCGCGGGATCATTGCATGCGCGAAAGATTTCAATATCAACGTCAACGAACACCTCTTCCCCGGCGTTCCTACATCGTTCCTACTACCTTTCAAAAGGAAACATCGTTCGCTCGGATACATACCAGACAACCGTTACTCTGTCGTAAACTTAAATTACCAAATTAACATGTATTGTGAGCGGCAACCTGGTAGCACTTAATCCGCCATAATTCTGAAATACGACGAGGAATTTCCATACGGAGACGATCGTTGAAAAGAATGCCAGTTGCATCGCGACTGGGGCTTACTACACGTATTCAGGGGATATATATGTCAATTACCCTAACTTCGCGTGGCTCTCGGCTCCGAGCCCCGTTAACGATTCGAGCCGTAAGGAGAACGTTAACGAACAGAATGCGAAACGAACAGCGCTGATAAAGGATGCCTTAACAGATATAAAGTACACACTGTGAGAAATCGTAATTGTGTGCTTTCGTGCGGTAGCTCGATGGATCAACAGATCGGTAACGCGATCTGTTTCTTGCCTCCTCGCCTTTCTCCGTCGTGTTTCTCTTTTTCGTTGCGGCTAAACATCGAGCCAGACGTCGGTAACAAAGGCGGTGTGTTTAAAACGCGCGTTTATAAAGCGATTATGGCTGCAGTAAGAGGTTGCAACAATAAACGTCATTGAACGGTTATAAACGGGATGCCCGAGTGGATTAGTTAATAACGTCAGTTACGATTTACGCGGGTGAACGTTGAATAAAATAATGTCGAACTGTGATTCGTCGTTGCGATAAACACGCAACACATCCACCGATCAAGGATAAGCGCACAGATCGTTCGCTCATCTCCAATCGCCGACACGATCGGGAATCGTTTCCTCCTTTTATCCTTTTTCGATGACGTTGATTCGTCGTTGCGATAAACACGCAACACATCCACCGATCAAGGATAAGCGCACAGATCGTTCGCTCATCTCCAATCGCCGACACGATCGGGAATCGTTTCCTCCTTTTATCCTTTTTCGATGACGGTGATTCGAAACGGACGGTGAGGCAACCGTGTGAGACGTTTATTTAAACTCGTAATTTATGCACATCTGATCATTACGCGCGTGTAATACGCAGTGCGATATTTATTAGCTGCGATCAGGTTTTTGTTTTGATTCGAAACGGACGGTGAGGCAACCGTGTGAGACGTTTATTTAAACTCGTAATTTATGCACATCTGATCATTACGCGCGTGTAATACGCAGTGCGATATTTATTAGCTGCGATCAGGTTTTTGTTGCGACGCAAGCCTGATCATGCGCGTCATTAGTTTTCTTTAGCCCGAGTGGAAATTTCCTGGGAAAAATTCCCGACCTAAATGCTGACTTTCAACGCTCGAAATTGAAATTTTCAATCTTTCAGCTGGCCCACGAATGCTCGTCGACGTTTCACGAGGTTTGTAGCGAATTCAGGAGCTTACAAGAGTATTCAAAATTTACAAGATAGTTAGCAGCGTAAGTGTTATATGATAGAAGANATATATATATATACAACATAGACGTACTCTGGAAGCAGTAATTTGCACGGGAGTAAAAGTTGAGTAATGAAGGCCTTTCGAAAGATGAAAAATGTAGGAACGCGAGCACAATAATCCAGTTTCCCGAAACAGTGTGACACCTTTATGACAGGGAGCAGCTGCATTTTAAATACGGATGACGCGCGAGAAATTTGGGGCGATTTTTATCAATTAATTGGCGAATTAAAATTTACGCGTAAACGTCCTTGAATTAAGAACTCCGACAAGCACGATTTCGATCATATTTCACGTGGCAATAAAAGTAGGAAAATACGAGATCTATAACAAATAAGTTAATTCAAACGATTATTCGAGTATATTAAATTAATCAAATGGAATGAATTAAATTTAATTAATTTCTTTCTCTTCAAGTTCTGCCTTCTCGTAATGATCGTACTTCAAGCATCTAGATGCAAATGGTTCGATACGATTCAAGAACTACCATCATCAAAAATAACTTTAAAAACGTTCGACATGCTTTATGGTTTAAATACAATCAGCAGTTACATTAAAAATAATTCCCTAGTCATCTGGCATAAATATCTTGCCGAACATCTTAACTATAGGATTTTTTTAAGAATAATTTATAGACTGTCGATTTTTACTTTTTCCCCCTTTTTTTTTATTAGAATACGTTAAAGGGATTTTAAAATTAAAAGATCGTAAGTGTCACGAAAGTAGGTCATGATATAATATCAAAGTTTACGTAATTTCTTAACAAGCCATCTCGTTTCCCCTTCCTTGGCACTTTAATGCATTATTAACTGTAAATTTCCATAAATTAATCTGAATAAAATTCATTAATTTAATCTTTATCAATTACCAATCTTTTGCACTACTTATTTTTTTTCCGTTTATATAAGAAGAATTCGTGTTCGGATAAATAAATTCAAGACTTTAGATATTAACTAAAATTTCGACTCGATAAATAGAGTTTTCAGTTGAAACATCTACGAGTTATTACATACCAGATTGCGAATATTCATGCAGTTTTAAATTTATACAAAGATGACGAGAAAAAGATTGGAACCTACGTAGACAATTATTTTACCTAGTAAATATTACGAGGGGCTTTTCAAATTTTTCACCCCCAGATTTTTCCACGAAAGTTCGCAATCTATTTTATTATAGATCTATGCTAGACTCACCGGTTGCTGACTGGGTTTGAAGCAACAGCCCGATCAAGGAAATCAGAACGTATGTGTTACATCGGGGCGCTACGATACCCCGTCGCAGGGTCGTCATCTCACGCCTGGTTTCCCCTCGAACCACCGCCGCCCTTGCGACCACCACCTTCGGCAACTTTGGCTTCTCAACTTCCGCCTTCGCTCCCGCCAGCTCCGCGTCGCGTAGTCCTCGTGCTTCACATCTCATCTGCCACGCCGCTGTCTCTTCTCTTCTTCGTCCGGTGGCGACCCTCCTTTTCCCCCAAATCTCCTCGATCGTTTTACCACGTATCGGCCCACCACCACCTCCACCTCTCAGGCCACCTCGTCATTTAACACACCGTTTCGCTGAAACGTTCGATCGTTTACAGTCACGATCCCCCAACCCGAGTCCTGTGTCTGTGTCTGTGTCTGTGTCTGTACGAACGTGTGTGCTTCGGCTCCTTTCGAACTGACTTTTATAACCGGGGACACTCTACCGCCTACTATCGCTCTATCGTGTATACACACGGTATATTACGGTTTACGTATATTATGTGTATGTGTGTGTGTGTGTGTGTGTGTGGAAACGTGGCTCAGCGAGTGAGAAAAGAAGAAATCTCCCTCTCTGAGATTTCTTTTTCTTTCTTACGTTTCTCGCGCGTCCCCTGCCTCGCAAGACGCGACAATTCGGTTACGGGGCGGCCCGTTCCACGTCCGACCTGAAACTCTGCGCCGGAGAATCGGTGTCACGCGACTATAAGGACGCGCACGGACGGTGCCACGCGAGATCGCACGCGATTAACGTCGCTCGCATTTTCGCGAGAAAGTATATTCCGCGCGTTATAAACGTCGCTCACGCGCCGACACACCGTCCGTCAACGTCCATCGAGACGATCCCGTCTTCGTGTTTTTCTTCTCAATTCCCCCAATTTTTTTCTTTTTTTTTCTTTCTTTCTTTCTTTCTTTCTTTCTTCTGCCTCTTTTGACTCTATCGTATTCGACGTAAGATCGGACAAAATAACGGTTGAAAGGGATTCGAATCACGCGCGACAAGAACGACGACACTTGCTCGTCAGGTTCGATCTAACAGCGGGCTTACGATCTAGCTCGCGGTAAAGGGACAACTTCCCCGTTCTCGATGGAATATTTACGAAACTTTGCACGGTCCAGCGAACAAGCGAGAGAAGCTGCAAGAGTCGAAAGAGGTACGCGACTGAGAGCGAGAGAGCCGAGCCCGCGTACGAGCTCGCGGCGGATCACGTGTTCGGCGAAGGAAACTCACTGAACATCACACCATCCACGAGGAGAAGAAACGCGCCGCGGCCCGAAAAAGGGGGGAAAAGGGTGTCTGGCGGAAGCGGAGGAATCGATTCGAAACACCTGTAGA
Source organism: Lepidotrigona ventralis hoosana (assembly GCA_002806875.1). NCBI lineage: Eukaryota > Metazoa > Arthropoda > Insecta > Hymenoptera > Apidae > Lepidotrigona > Lepidotrigona ventralis. The sequence continues at coordinate 28,726 of NIPQ01091738.1, forward strand.
AGAGGCGACGTGTTTCCGTTCCGTTTCGTTCCAGCGAGCGGGTTCCAACCTGGAACAGCACCAACAGTGTGTCCTGTCCTGTCACCGTGCACCACCAGCCGCGTACTTTCTCGAGTTTCGTTTTGTCTCTCTCTCTCTCTCTCTCTCTCTTCCTCTCTTTCTCTTTCTGTCTCTCTCTCTCTTTGTCTGTACTTTCTTTTTACTTCAAAAGACACGCGTCTTCCGCTTCCGAACTGAGAATCGTCTCATGATCACGTCACTCAATGATTCACCACCCGCGTACCAACATAATCTTCTCCTTTTCTTGCCTCTTCCTGTTACTCTCCTCTACTTTCTCCGCGACCGTGGCAAATCACGGTACACGTGGACACGATGAAGCGAAGAACGGCGGCGAGGCGCGAAAACACGGTCTCCCGGTGTTCTTCCGAGCCGTCGACGTTTCGCGCGGCAAACGAGAGCCGGCTCCTCGACCTGCCTCACTCACGGATCCTCGTCGATCGTCCGGCAAGGAGTAACGATCAGTGTACCTCTCTCGATTTGCGAGCCAATGTAACGTACTACGACGACGATGACAACGGCGACGACGACAGCCTACGAGAGTGCTCCGTTCGTTCGTTCGCTTGCCTTCGTCTTCGTCTCGTTTCCTACAGCTCGTTCGTTCGTAATCGTTCGCTCGACCGTTCCGCCTCGAGTACGAGCGCGGGTAGTTTCGTGGCGCGCGGATTCGTCGGATGGAAACCAAGCGCGCACGAGGCCGCCCGGCAGACTGAGAGTAGCAGTCGACAGTCGACAGTCGGCAGGCAGCAGCGGCAGCAGCAGCAGCAGCAGCAGCTAGTAGCAGCAGCCAGCAGCAGCCAGCAGCCAGCAGCAGCAGCAGCAGCAGTACAAGGCGGAACGTTTCCCCGTGTGCCGAGCGAAGCTCTGCAAAAGCGGTCTGCACACGCGGCCGCGCTGTGTTATGTTGTCCCCACTTCCCTTCTTGGAGCGCGCGATCGCGGCTGCGGCTGCAGCAGCGACTCGCCTATCTGCCTGTATGCCTCTATGCCTTCGCCTGCCTTGCCTCCTCTATGTCTGCCTGTATGCCTGCCTGTTTGTCCGCCTGCCTATCTCATGCATGCATGCATGCATGCATGTTTCGCCTCCTTCTCCACCGACCAACCACCACCTCCTCCTCCTCCTCCTCCTCCTCCTTCTTCTTCGTTCGTACCTACACTTCTTCTCCTTGCTCGCTCCTACTCCTCTTCCTTCTTTTCTCCTTCTCCTCGTGTACTTCTTGCATCCTCCTGCNTTCTTCGATAGTAGTCTTCTTAACTTATCTTTCCGTGCTTCTTCGCTTTTTGCAAAGGCGACGCGCCCCTTTGTCGGGACCAGGCCTCACCAATGATACCTCTCCCTCTCTCTCTCTCTCTCTCTCTCTGTCTCTTCCCTGGTTTACTTCCGGTATTCGACGCTCTGCACGCTCTGCACTGGAAGGAAAGTGCGTGCACGCCGCGGGAGATTCGACTCTCTGTCCGGACGAACTGGAGGATCGGGTCCCACCGCGCGTCCAGATATTTTTTGCCTGGTTCCGCGATATTTATAGTACAGCCGCGTTTCTGTTTGTTTCGGATGCATAAATTGTGTAAGGCCTCTTTTTTCGACGCGGAGGATCCAGCGACTCTGGGTGACGGAGGATAGGGGCAAAGAGGGGAAAGAGAGAGAGAGAGAGAGAGAGAGAGAGAGACACACACACACACACACACACAAAAAAAAAAAAAGAAAAAGTAGCCGAGAGTGTCTTCTTTGTTCCCTCGTCGAGGGTCGTTAACTCTCGTCCCTCCGATGACGGATTTTTCGGATTCTTTTTACGTCGCGCGCGGCCAGAGGGAACGAAATTGCAAGTGCGACGAAAGACGATCCTCTCTCACGTTCAAGCGTAAATCGAGAGTAACGAAATATATGGTTTTTCTTTGGGACGATCCTCTCTCTTTCTCTCTCGCGAAATGTTCTTCGAAAGATAAATAAAATTATATCAAACGTTCTGTTTGTTTTGGTCTTCGATACGCGTTGCAAACCCGACGAAACTGAAGAGAAAATGAGAAAAAAGAAGAAAAATAGTCTGAACTAAGTGTCTAACTTCTGAGTGGAAGGGTTAAACACTTATTTTTTCGGGTTATTTCTTCGGGCAAATTTCCATTAACTTCCGTGAATTATATTTCGAAATCCACGCGTGAGGATAAACTTTCGGACTCTCGAAATAACAAACCTTGCGTAAGAGAGAAGGACAAACAATCGCCTGCAGCACTTTAACTTATATCATCGCGTAAAGATTTCTAAAACTCCATCGCTTCGAGATTCTCTCCGCGAGTGACGATAATTGGCAGCGAGGAGACAATGGAGTCGACGATCGAGAATCGAGCGTTGTTCCTTTCACTCTCGGTTTCCGTTCGCGCCAAATGACCCATTTCGTTTTCTTGCTCCCTCGGCCGTTGTGTAACGACAGCTTTACCATAATTTTCTGAAATTTTCGAAATCTTTCAGCTGCGTCTCGTTCCGTTTGTTTGCGAACTTCCGATCTCTCGATTTTAGAAACTCCCTTGTTTCTAGTAACTTTAGTAATCTAGTAACTTTAGTAATTTTTAGTAATTTTTAGTAATCTCCAGTGGTTTCAGTTGGTCCAAATATTTTTCAGACGTTAACTTCTTTCACACTTCCTTTGTGTTTCTGGATGATTCGTATCTTGTCTTATTGTTTTTATTGATTCGTATCGGATAGAACATTCTGATGGTTATGTTCGATACTCATTTAGAAGATATTTCTAATCCTTTCAAAGATGCAGTTTAATTGAAGATTTTTGAATCGAGAAGAGCTGATGAAATTTGTTTTAATTTTTGGAATTAGCAAAAGGTACGCTCGCGAAAAATCATAAATTATTTGCTTTTATTTGTAACAGCTCGCGTCGTTTCTGAGGACAATTACTTAACTGTTTCATTCAACTCAGAAATAACACTGGATGCAAACAAAAACGGGATGAAACAAAAGTAAAAATTTCACTTTTTCCCGACTTGATAATTACAATACATTCACCATATTCGTACTTATGAACATTTATCAACCGAACAATTCCACAAAATGATACGATACAAATAAGATGCAACAAAATTTAAAGAAGCACAAATAATTTCAGGTTTCGTTACCAAAACCAAAATAAAATGTATCATTGTTAATATCATGCAATCCTTTTCCTTAAAAAAAAAAGAAAAAAAAAGACATCTAAAGACAGAAAATTTCCCCACAATTCTTCAATAATAGCTCTCTCTCTCTCTCTCTCATCGAGAAGGAAAAAATAACAAAATTATCTATTCTCAAACAATGATCTAATCATTATATTGAAAACCAACGAATCCCAACAGAGATTAATATTTAAAAAAGAGAGAAAGAGAGAAAGAAAATAACAAAAACTCACAAGCAAACTTATCTCTCCCACGAAACCAAGAACGAAGAATCATACCGCGATTGTGAACTGTGTCGCCCTTTGCAGCGAAGGGTTAACGCTTACCGAGCACCCTCGAACCGGCGAACACGCGGTCGCGTGAGCATGAGCGACGCAAGTTTTACGAGGCAGACGGGACGCGCGGATTTCCCCGGGACTCGAATTCCCTCGAATTCTTTCGACAAAGTGCGCGGCTACTGTTGAAATGTTGGAAAACCGGCAGTTGACTCTAGTGATTGGCCTGAACTCGTTAGATTAACAAACACATTAAAAACAAAGAATACACATTTGGTCAAACTAACGAGGAAAGATTCCCGATTCGAGAACTCAGAAAATTATTAAACTTTCAGGATACGTATCAGGCTGTCAATATTCTTCTTCTGCCAAAATTTACCTCGGGAGACTAAAATTCACCACTGAACATTCTTCTTCGTTTCTCGATTTTATGTCGCAACTCGCAGATTGTAAGGAACAGAAAAGAAGCTCCGAGGCGAATTTCAATCGGAACAATAAAATATTTGTCAATTATTTACAACTTTTAATCGAGCAGACAATTGATTAAATCTATCGTCGATTGACAGTTTGGATTAAAAAACACGAACTTTCAACGTGAAAACACGAACTTTCAACGTGAAAACGAATAACAGGGGAGAATCTTCAGAGTTGAATTTCACCCGCCTTCGAGGGAATGGAATTTCGACAGGAGAAAGAAATTGCGTAATACGTACCCGTGTATAGTCTACGTAATCCCTAACCTTTCATAACTTTCTGAATTTCCAAATCGGGGGTGAGTCTTCCTTTTGCCCCTCCAACGTCCCGACAGCCGCCCTCTCGGCTCGCAACTATACGTACGAACATAATGATTAACGTGTACATACATCACGATCACCGGTCACCGTGGTCGTTGGTCCCGTGTAATTTTTAAGGGTTGGCACGAAGAATTCGTGGGTGAGGGCACGCGTGCCGCGGACGAAGCGCGCGGCGGTGGAGAACGAGCGCGACGACGCCGGTACTGGTGTTGTGATGGTGGTGGTAGTGGCGGTACTGCGATTCAGTGGTCCATTGAAGAGCGTGAAGAAGAAGAAGAAGAAGAAAAAAGAAGAAGAGAAAAAAAAGAGAAACGGGGTGAGAGAAAGGAAAAAAAAACGGCGTACAGCGTGACACACACGCACGGAACGGCGAACGACGATTCGAGCCGAGACGTAGAAGAGGGTCGTAACAGACGGTCGACCTTGCCTCCGTCCCGGTGGCAAAGTGCAATAGTAATTGGTGGATGCACCGGTGCTACGTCTCTCTTTTATACCGGGCGGCCACGAGAAAACGGTACCGCCCCCTTGGCCACGTGACGATACCTTTGCAGCCGGACCTACCACGCGCTTCTTGCAGCGCATCCCCTTCAAACGCTACGACCAGCACCACCCCCACCCTTGGCCACACTTGCACCCTTCCTTCCTCACTTCCTTCCGTATTTCCTTCCTTCATTCCTACGTTTCCTCTTTTCCCACTCTGTGCTACCTTTACGCTACCGTCTTCGGCGTGCACGTCGTTGAGAATTTTGAGAAAGAGAAGGGAGAAGGAGGCGCGGGAGGATAGAGAAAGGTAAGGGGGTGATTTCTTTCGAAGGTGGTGAGAGGTGTTTGGGAATGGTTGTTTGAATGTGACGAGGGAGTGTGTCGACGAGTGAGAGGTTGATTGAGTGCATTGAGAGGGTATTGGAATTTGTGGAAACGGCGCTCAGGGGTGGTTTTGTCGATGAGGATGTGTTACAAGTCGGATCGATCGGTTCGAAGTCATTATTTTATGCATTATGGACTATCGTGTTTTAAAATATACGTTAATATTGTAACGAGATTCGAGTATCATGATTATATTGGTCAAGTTTGAAACAAATCCAAACATATTTATACGTAATTTCTATATATATATATATATATATATATATATATATATATATATATATATATATATATATATATATATAGATATTGCGAGATATTTAGTAATTACCCATTACGTTAATAAACTTCAACATTTAACGAGAGTTTATAATCAATAAAAAGACACTTTGTTACGTATACACTTAATGAAATAATTGATAAAAAGTTCGCTTAAATAAATTTCAAAAACCAAGACGGTATTTTCATATTATACAAATACCTCGGGAAAAAGTAGGTATTTATACATTGAAAAACAATACTATCGAAATTCTGTGCAACCTCTTGCCGTTTAAAAAAATGTATCAATTTCTTCGTTTACGAGACATCAAAAGGATATATAAAACGCAATCACCGAGCCACTTCACTTCGCAATAATAAAACTTCTCTTGCTTTCGCCAAGAGAAGAGGAGAACCGAGCATAAAATGTGGTAACAACGGTGCTAAAACGCGAAAGAAAGTCCGATCGTCGTAAAAAATTTGCGGGATTATCTTTTTAAACTGCTTTCGAAGAAACGTCCTCGGAACGCGGCTAAAAAAGAGTTAAAACGAAGGACGAGATTGGTTGCAGAAGTGGACCGGCGTAAATAGAGGCAAGATAAAACGGTTCGGACGATGTCGCAAAGTTGCAGCGGAAGGTAAACAAGGTTGAACGAACCCATCGTTTTAATACAGTCAGCAATGAAATTCTCGCGATCCGAGCCGAATTCCCTCCATAACGATCCGGCTTAGTAGAACTCGAGAAATCTCAATACGGAACCCAGTCTCGTCCGTTCTTCTCTTTTTTTCTTGTCTCCTTCTTTCTTTCTTTCTTTCTTTCTTTCTTTCTTTCTTTCTTATCCTCCAGCTTCAAGAAGAACTCGCTGCAAAGGAAAACAAACGTTCCTTCTTAAGATCCTCTTCCCCGTCTAGACGCGTTCCTCTTCTAAATTCACAAAAATACGAAAATTATCCGCTCGTCTGTTTTCCTTCCCTATTTCAAGATTAAAAGGATACCTTCTTTCTCTTGGATATTGAAACGATAAATACATAGTACGATTAATCACGTATATTGATCGAAATCAGAAGGTTGCAGATGTAAAAGTGTACAAAAATAGGTATCAACCATACAAATGATAAACACACGCAATTAATTATGTATATTGATTGAAGTCAGAAATAACTGTAAATATAAAAAAAAACATGAAGGGGACGGCAATCATGAATAAATACACGATTAATTATTGATATTAATCAAAATCAGAAATAATTGTAGATATAAGGAAATGTAAAAGCAAGAAAACTATGCGAATAATAAATACGTAATTAATTATATATATTAATCAAAATTAGAAGTGTTTGCAAGAATTCTTTGAATATTTAACAACTATCGACAATTAAAGTATGAAATTTGTATTAGACAAATTAAAATGCAAGCATTAGAAAAATGTTCATAATGCAAGAAAAGACACAAGTTTTGGTTCAAGTATTTGACAAAAAAGTCTGTAAAAATGCACCTCTGTAAATGTATAAAATTTCCGTGAAAACATTACGAATCCACACGACAAGAATAAATTCCAAGAAATCGTTTAATACTTTTGTCTTCTAACAAATTCCAATAAATATTAATCATATCATTTAATTATAATTGTAATTAATTGTAGTAAACTGTTATTTGATCCTTCGCGAGTTGAATATAGTACTAATTGATAATTGCTTTACATGTGAAAGAATTCTCGAAATACACGGTTGTAAGCCTCATGGAGAATTACAAATTAGTCACGCTATTTCTAATGTTAATAAATCGATAACTGACACGTTCGTTCCGTCAATCGTTATCTCCAATAATAACACGGACGGAAACCTTCTCTCGCATCGATTTATCGATTGTCACTGCCGTGAAAAATTCACCGACTCGATTCCTCCGTCGCACCTACATATACACGTACACACGTACACATAGGAAATAATTCGTGTTGAGTGTTGAGTGGCGACGCGAGCTCGTCTCCGCTAGGCTACGAAGGGATAAAAAAGCGAACGAAAGGGGAGGAAATGGATCGGAGGGCAGTGGATCGCGGTGCGGTTGTGGTCGATCTTGCTCGACTCGATAGAATCGCGACAGGTGGTGAATACCTAGATAGTCAAGCGGTTCGGTGGTCACTTTGTCGATCATCAAAGAATAGAGCGAACAAGTCAAGGTCAGCTGTGCGACCGGATGCAGCGGCCTAGTCTCGTTCTGGCAATCTCTTTCCTTTGTGCATCCCCGGCTTTTGCGCCGCGCGTTTCTGATACGCTTCAATGAAGCCAGTTATCTCTCTCTCTCTCTCTCTCTTTTTCTCTTTCTCGCGATGGAAATCCGGGACTGTTCCTCTCGTTCCTCTCTAATAGTATGTATACCTTCACACGATCAGCTTGCCCTGTTTGCTCGCTGATTGGAAAATACTTGAGTAGCCCGCGATTTTTAACCCCTCAGAAAGTTTCTCTTCGTTTGCGAGCAGAGTAGCTGAGTGTCGTTTACAGTTCGAAAGAAAATAATTGGCAATGATTTTTGTATAAGATATATAATTACGTAATTGTGAATTCTTTACTTTGTTTGAAGTACATTTTATATTTATATCCATTACTTTCTTCTCACCTACATTTTCTTAAACTTTCTTTCATGTTCATTGTCCACTATTGTATATCTGAGTTAATTCCATTCCACAAAATTATGAATCCGCAACTAGACGTATATGATTTTACACAAACTAAATTCGCGAATGTGTATGATTGAAATAAACGAAGTGTCCGTCGATAATCTCTAATTTCTTATCTATAGTGGCATTTAATTTTATTATATTTATGCATGTTTTCCATACATAAAATTTCACCTTTCAAATGGCTACGGATGTACAATATAATAATTATGCTCCCTTTATTATTTGCCAATGTAAAAATTATATCTTTTATTTTCTATATACGTATAAAAATATCGATTATAACGTATAAAAACTATCCACTCGAGCGATCATATTTGTCCGCGAGTTTCTCGGAGGCAGTCACCCCAGTCTGGATCGCGCCACAATTTTCGCCGCACCCTATATATATCGTGGTGCATCGATCAGTGCCACGAGCATCTCGCAGGACGTAAGGTTCGAATTACACGAACGATCGTATCCTTCGCGAGACTGTATCTTCTCTGCCAGCTTGATTCCCCAATTATTCCTGCTCTCGCCGCAGTTCGTGCGCCCTTACCCTCTTCTTTCTCTTCTTTTTCTCTTCTCTTGTTATCCCGCCTGCTTCTTAAAAACAGGAGAAAGTGTTGCAGCCTTTCGGAAACTTTCCGAACCATCTCTCTCGTCTTACTTTCTTCCTTTCTCGTACCTCACAAGCAATGCATCGTCCTTGATGCAAATGAAATTAATTTCGGAAAGTTTTCCCCCAAAAAACTCAGATGGATTTCTTACTCCGAAAATTATATTCTCACGAGCATTATCAAAATTCCCTGTCGATCCCTGGAAAAAGAGAAAACACTCACACGTTCGAATGAAAGTTTTCTTTAAAAAAATTCCCAATCTACAACAAAAGTTTCTACAAAAAAAAAGAAAAGCATCCTCGTCGTTCGCGTACCAATAAAGTCATTTCAATGCACGATCCTCTGATTGGTCCCGCGGTCCGTATCATTAACCGGACGATTCGACGAGCTTAGCTGTTATTAAGGCGAAACTAAAAAAGAACCGAGTAACACGGGATCCGTATGATCGAACACCTGTACGATCGCAGAAGCGTCGAAACGATCGACGGTCCATTATGCCACGCAAATGGCATCGCTTTGGCGCAGAGACAGGAAGCTGCTACAGAGACTGTCTCTCTCACCGTCTCTTTCTCGCTCGCAGTTGCCCCTTTCCCTCAACCGTGCTGCACAGAGAGCATCGACTTCTCGCTCGCGCGCGACCGACGACACGAGTGAATCTAGTCTGTATATGGTCGGGCCCAGTCCGTCTGGCCAGCGTCGAGTCAATGGACGTGATTCACTGTTCGCCGACGGAATCTCAGGCAGACGGACGAACGGATGGCCGAGTGGGAGAAGAGGAGAGGAACCGAGGAAGAGATACCGCGATCGGTCGCTCGAGAGACCTTTGCCGAGAGAGACGGGCTTACCCGGTGGCAGCACGCAGGTATGGATATATGGCGGGCTAGGGATCATCGCCAGTACGTAAATCAAAATTTTTTAAAGGGGAAACGGAGTGGCTCGTCAGAGTACTTCGAATCCTTTAGAAATCGCTAGGAAACTTTTTTTCTCTAGATAAACGGCGAACGTTTGAAAGTTGCACGCGTCAAAGATTTTAGAACACATGGAGTAATATTTGAATACACAGTGAGTTATTAGAGCTCTTCTGACGAAGAATTTCTATATTCTCGATATCAAAAATAAATATTCGAAGGTATCTTCCAAAAAAAAAATAGAGATCTTTCGTGCTCGCGAGCTGAATTGTGATTTTTGTTGTGATTTCTGACGAATACCATAATATTTTCTATCTCGACGATTTCGAATATTCGCGTTTGATCGAAAATTTCCTTATTACGCGTGTTGTGTAAAACATTTCAAAATCACTGTGAATGATTGTATTGATAAAATTTGAAACGAATTTGAAAATATATACAGAAGTTACAAGACACTTGATAGGAAAAGTAGATTAGGAAAAAATTAATATATCTTCAACACGTAATAATGGTTTCACTAAACATTGAGGCTAATAGACAATCATCGAATAAAATAATGCAATTTTAGTGTAATAAAATAAGTGGATGAAAAATTGTAGAATTTTCATATACATCCTAGAAATTTTACAAACATAATCACGATACATGTTTCATTAGATTTCATATTAATGAAATTTATAGTGTTTCTATAGTGTTTTCTATAAGTTGTTTAGTGTCTATAAGTTGTTTAGTCTATAGTGTTTTCTAAAGTGTTTTCTATAATAAAAAATTTTATAAAATGATGTATATTATCCGCATAATATATCTTGTATACTATATCCTTAAAAAGCTTTCTTGCAAGAAACAATAAAATTGCGAAACGTATCATACGATGCGTATAATAATACATTCGCGAACATTTTCCCCGAGTCACACATGGATGATCGAACATCGCCGAAACAACCTTTCGTATTGGCTGGGTACGCGTCTCCCGTGTTCATTGGATTCTCTCGCCGCGTTTTTTTACCGTGTGTTTCTTGCAATTTTCTGACGTCGATCTCGAGAGTTCTTGAAAACTGTCTTGCGACAGTCGGGCCGGCGCTCCATTCATGCCTACCACCGTCTCGACTAGATACCCTATATGGCAGCCGGTCTTCTGTCAATCCGCGCGAAACTGGAAAAACTCGACGAGACGATGAAGCAAGAGCTCTCGCAGACGCGATTTAGGCGAACGATAGAATAGCCAGCGCTTTCATCCAAGGTGAAAGGCTGATTTTCGGGAGGCAACGATAGATCTGAACATATAAGACGACGCGATCACGCGATGAACCTGTTTACACGCTTTTGTTTCATTAAACCCCCTCTTGGGGAACCCAAGTCGCGTTTTTCATTCCGCCGGGAATTTTTACTCTTATATTTTTCGTGAATCGAGAATCCTTGGAAAGAACGAAGGACAATTCTAAATCTCTTTTTATTTCAATTTTTTTTTTTTTTTTTTTTTTAGTTTGGTTNTTAATTGTCATGTTAAAGAAAGAAATTTGCTGTAAAGCGTACACGTCAATTTTTCGTCAAGGGAAGAGCCATGTATGATGTTATAAAGATTTGTAATAAAAATGTGAAAAATTTAGCGAAGAATATTTGCTCGAGTTTCTTTGTTCAAATTCATGCATGACTTTATTTGTTTGGGAAAATTGCTAAAAATAATAAATTTGATAATTTTTTAATACATGGATTATTCCAAATCTCTGTTGCAAAAACTTTTTAGTTTTAGAAAATTGGTGATTTTTCATAAATCTAGAATAATAAAAACATAGATATTGATGAGGAGTTGCTTTATCCAAAATTTCTTTTTCTGTTACTTCTCGACTAGAAAAGTTCCTCAGAACGATTTGCCCAGAATGAAGAATTCGATTGCAACGAAACCACAAATACATAATTCTTTACGAAATATATAAAACATCCAAAATACAGTACTTATTCTAGATTCTTTTACGTAGATTCTATTTTTCTAATTATTTTTACAAAAATGCAAATTTCTACACAGAGATCTACAGTCTAATAATTATAAATTAACAACGGTGGATTCTCATATCTAACTGTGATATCAATATTAATCACAGGGTAGAGGATGCGACCTTGACGAGCCAGTAAATTCGGATGGCAACATAGGCTCTCACGGTGTCGGCCCGGAAGTCGAGGAGGACCCGCGTATACCGGAAGCTGTCGCTAAAAACGCTCGACTCGCCGGCCTAGGCAACTTCCTAGACTTTATTGCTGTTGCATGAACTGGTGGTGGAGCGTTGTGCACGCTGCAGCTGCACCTTCTCTCTCTCTCTCTCTCTCTCTCTCTCTTACCTTTTTTACCTTGTCGATCTCCGCTTTACTTTTGTTGCCGCGGAGCAAGCAGTGGTGCATTCGCGTCGAGCAATTGCGCTCGATGCATTTTGATGCCCTTCGAATGTCTTTACCACCGAGGGGAAAAGCCATGGGTATTTACCGCGGGTTGAATTCAACGATATCTCGTTACAGGACTCGCTCGTACACCCAGACGATTCTTTTCTGTTTGGTTAAAAATCTTGGCATTCATTTGCTTCGTGGCGCGTATAGGAAGAGGTAGAATAAGTTTCCTCGGGAACATTGTGGACGTGTAGATTTTCTTGAAGAGGTTTCTAACGTGTGGTGCAGGATTTACCAAGGGAGCTTTAGATTGTACTAACGACTGTATAGAATACTTACGAGAAATTTATGAGAAAATTTGTACAAAATAAATACTCGGGATAAAGTAGATACTGTACTGTTGTACCACTTTGGAAAATAAGAAACGAATTTTCCTTTGGTCGTAAAAAAATACACAAAAAGTCTGTAAGAACTTAGTAATAGTAATTTAATTACAAGATGTTTATTTTGTTAAAATTTACTAAATATTTTTTTTTTTTGTATTTCACTTCAGTTCCGCTCATCACTGCATCATCAGCGGTGAAGATATTAAAAAGTTAAACACTTTAAATTCCTAACCTAAACCAGTTTGTAATGTAACCATCCGATGTAAATCTAAAGTAAGAGAGACAAAAAAAAACAAAAACCAGAATCACCTCGTCCAAGTGATAATGCGAAGGAAGTAACGTCGTTCGTGGCGTGGCAGCCGGAGAATCAGTTTTAATTCCACGCGTGTCGAATAGGATCGTCTAGTTGTCGGGATCCGCGTCGTATTTTGGCGCTCTCGATCGCCTTCGACAACAGCTCAACGGATCGAGTACATACGCCCGCCGGTATATATTTATGCAAGTACACGGCCAGAGTTCTCTGCACGCGGAATTGTCGGCGAATAATCGGCGAATCTGTGCCGAGACTCGTGAGCGAGCCCCGGGCGAACATTACGCTACCGTACCGGCAATAGCGTTGCGTAATTACACGATCCCCGAGGGAACTACCGGGACTACTATTGTAAGCCATATGCGAATAACGTTTGAGCCTGAACCGAATCGAATAACTATATTCGACACTTCTCTATTTTTTTTCTCCCCTCGCCCTCCTCCGTTTTTTCTTCTTATTTTTCCCCCTTCAGCCTTTTTTCGCTTGGCCTAGCTATCATTCGCGGTGAAACGCTCTGAGTCATTGGTTCCCCCGTAACAGTGGTCGTCTGACGAATGAAATTAAATCGGTACATACTACTTTACACTTTTTCTTCTTCGTGCCTGTTCCTCCTCGCGATGGTTTATATAGCGACTCTTTTGTCGTTAATTTTTTTCAACATAGCGTATCATTTTATTATTGCTTTGTTTATCTGACTATTATCATTTTATTATAGATTTGTCTATCTGACGAATAAAACCCTCTTAAAATTATTTATTTTTATCGAGTAATGTACAGTATGCATATCCGTTATTTTTATATTTTTTGTACGATTTGTGTGACTTTTGTACAGTTATGGTGGTACAGGACACAACAAAAGAAAATTACTTCATCAGTTTAGAGGCGATCGTTGCAGAATATTAAAATGGACCTCTTGAAACAATGTAGATCTTCATTTTGTTTATATCTATTCTAACATTGAAGCTGAAAGACATGAGCAAAAATAAATTATTATTTCACCGATGAATCGTACGTACATTGTTTTTCTATCTACAATCTTGTTAATAATTCTTCAATTCTCTCTTTTTTTCTCTTTAATATTTCAGACATCAAAAGTCGACTCTTGAATGATGTAAACGCTTGCGTAAATCACTTCGCTTCGAATAATTGCATATTTTTAACCGGTTACATGGACACCACGGAATCCTCCTCGACGTTTGTTTCTTCAAATCCAAAATGATAAATAGCGTCCTCGCATCGAGTAGGTTCAGACATCGACGAAAGTATTTTTGCAATCAGTGAATTTCGAAAAGCTTGTATTAACCCAGATGTTGGGTCAATCGTTCTCTCACTACGATTATTGCAGAATAATCTTTTATTTTGTGATTATTGGAATAATAAATTCTAATTTTACGAACTAAAAAAAACGAGGGACAATTTAAATGTACTACATGTATAGAAAGTATCTATTCTTCTTTCTAAAATATTATTTACAGTTTATTATAAAATACGTGAAATAAAGTATCTATTCTCCCTTCCCAAAAATAATTATTTATAATTTATTACAAAGTTCAAAAACATCGATAATATTTAACGAGACTGATAAATCTTTGTATAAATTTCATTCCTTTCACTTATGTATTTGCAAAAACTATTAAGAAAAATGACTCTTGTACAAGCCAACTAAATTATATTCAGATTAACAAGATTCAGAAATCGAACGTTCGAACGAGCAAACACTTCACCAGAAATTCACGATACACGTTAAGTGGATATCCAAACTATTCTAGAGGAGAGAACCTACTCTCTCGCGCTATTATTTTAGCTCTCGATATTTTCTGGCCAGTTCCAACAATGTTGCAAGCTCGCTTCTCTGCGGAACGAACATTGTCCGACGGTGTTTGTTCCCATTCGTGAGTTTATGCTCGCACGGTGTTCTCTCTCTCTCTCTCTCCTCTACACACGGTCACATCAGTAAGGTTAAGAGATTTACGCTGCACACGTGCACCAACAGTATCCGCGATGCACGTTCTCGTGCAACCCGCGTAACGAGACAACAGAACTCTTTATAAGGCACGGAATGCTGTTTTAATTTTTCACCGAGCCACTCTCCTCGCCATGGGGACGCAATATTCCACATCGTGTTAAGAATATGATATTAGAGTTAAACAACCACAACGGGTTAATATCGCGAACGCACACGTGCGTTAACATCGAGCAACACGACGTTACCAACCGCCCAGGCCCAATTGCGGTAACGTTTTCCTGAAGAATTTTCATCAGTCCATTCTTTCACATTTTTTTGGAGGATGTTGGACATCTACTTGATAGTAATGTTTCACTTGAAACTCACTTTTTGTTGTGAACAATTTCAAAACAAATTTTTTTTACAAATTTGCTTTCTTTGGTCGTATCTTTCTTTTTTTGTAAATATTCCTCCCTACGTGTTAGCTGTTTCCATGGAAAAGAAGTAGTTTCAGAGGCAATTTTTCATTTTATCTTCGATAGTGTACATGCAAAATAGACGTAGATTTCGTTCAGATTCGTTTTCCCTTCGAACAACGCATTCTTTTCGAACATTTTCCAACTTCACTTCAACCGTATAATTCCAGTGCTAAAATGCACGCGACCAAAAAAAAAAAGAAAAAAAAGAAAGAAAATCGCCGCAACAACGTACAGAATGCGTCGAGGAGAACTTCTTTAATCCCCATTGTCTTGTCGAACTTTCTGAACATACGACTCACTTCGATACGACCATAAAGTCCGCTATAGACGTTCACGACGTACCCGCCGATGTAAGGAAGTTTCATACGACGATTAATATTTAATATTTTGTTGTGGCGTTCTTCGGGGGTCTTAAACATGCCCTTGGAATAGGCCGGTCTTGCCCCGATCTACGCTACAAGCTCTCCGTTCCTCATTTACATATAACCGTCGTCGCGAATGCGAAAAAGAGAGAGAAAGAGAGAGAGAGAGAGAGAGTGGGAGACCGAACAGAGTTGCAAAGGAGAAACTTGCTGCAACCCAGGTTTCCGTGGCCGTGCCAAAGGAAGTCCAGTGATTGGTCATGCAATAAATTCAGTAAACAAGAAGAGAATCTGAATAAAAGAATCGTGAAAAGAGAAGAGAGGGGAGGAGGGAGAGACGAGGGGGAAGGAAAAAAGAAGTTAGCGAAGAAACTGAGAAAGAAGTAGCTTCGCCTGTTACCGCCACTTCTTCTTTTTCGTCCTCTTCCTTTGCTTCTTTCCCGTTTCTTTCTCTTTTATTTCTCCTCTCTACCTTCTTGGTCCTCTTCTGCTTGCGTTTTCGCCTGCACGTTGTTCCACTTGCTTGCTTCTCCTCTTTGTGCAGTATGCATTATGCATGTGAGCGAACCTTCGTAATTTCACGTATCAGATCTAACGTCACGTTAACTTAAAATCAATGCGCCGTGCCTGCGTGCCTCCTTCTCTACTGGGGCCCTTTGAACCCTTTCCTAGCATCCCGATGCAGGAAAGTCAAGGGCTCCATTCCTCTTCGAGGATTTTTCGTCAACTTTATTGCACTCGGGCAATTTACATAAGGCCGAGTGCTCACATTGTTGCGAGGGAAATTGTCTTGTTTACAACGACGATGCTATCCGAATAGGTTAGAGAGTGTCTTCCTTTCCAATTCTCTTCGGCCCGTGGAACTGGTTGGCAGTCGAGTTTAGATTAGATTATTAAGTCGCAGAAACGAATTTCTTCGACAAGGCTCTAAGAGAGCGTTAACGTTTCAAGAACGTGGTAAAAAACGGAGTAGAATTTAGATCGCGGTTGGAAGATAATCTCCTTATCTTGAAGATTTCTGGTATCGAATCAGAGATTTCATTAAAAATATGAACGTCAATAACAATGTTACACGCGTGTTATTGTGCTGGGCGTGGTTGTTTTCGAAGAATGCAGATAAAAGTCCAAATAAAAGAAGATGAAAACGGCTTGCTTCGCGTAAAGACACCCACTCACGAGTGTCCGTTTCTTCTCCTTCAAGCTCGAGGACATTTAAATAACGCTATAAAATATTATCTTACAGTATAATAAGCAGAGGGGAACATTGTTCTCAATAATTTTTGCGATTAATAGCAGCGATTACAAAATATTTACGATACCAGCAATCTCAACAACACCGTTTTCTCAAAGCAAAGATTTCGTTTCGAAAGAAGGCAGACCATAAATCTTTTTACATTTATTTTTACAAAACAATACGAAGAAATAATTCAAAGGATACATCCTTCAAGATGTAAAATAATTCAAAGTATACCACTTACCAATCCATTAATATATCACGATAACCTAACTAACCATCCTAACGTCCAACAACCTACTAACGAAGGATACTCATCGTACGTATGATAATAAAAACTATATACATTTTCCCCACTTGCCTCGTCATCACTATACACATGGAATGAAGTCCAATATATGTTTACAAATCAAGTTCGACATCTAAGTTTCGTTTCGTGGATTTCGAACGTTTAGGTTTATATTCAAGTAAAACTGTTTCAATGAGTATCGCAATGTGTCTCGAAAATACGTACTCATATACCCTCTCTCTCTCTCTCGCTAGAAAAAGTCTAAAAATTGAACACGATGGAACGAGATTTGTTTTTTCACGATTCTCATACATGCATACAACTTTTGCTTTGAGGCTTATCCAGGAAATATCAGACACTTTCACATTGATTCAATGAAGAAGCATGTTTGTCTAAGCGTGTTCTTAATATTTGAAAAACGCGTAGAAAAACAGGAATATGCTTCTAGTCAAGAATCTCTCATGTACGTCTAGAAACACTGATCGTTAGAAAAAATCCTATCTTAACTCTTCAGGAATCACGTCTATATATTATACTGACTTCTGTACAACTTTTCCCAAAAATTACTTCGACAGTACTAATTCCACGATTATAAATAAACAAAATCAACACGTGACACATTTGCTGCTGTCAAGTTTTAAAAATTATTACCTACTTAATTATTATTATTAGAATATGATATAAACCTATGAAAATGTAACCTATGATCAAAAAAATCTAAATCAACACATCAGACATTATCTATGAAACTTTAAAAGATTCGAACCTGCCTGTGAGGTAGTCAATCTCATCTATGCACTAGTATTCGATTATACTTGGAAACATTACACATTTGCTCATAAATGCCTATTGCTCATATAGATTCGAGCGTACGGTAGCAACTCTACCGTTGGAAACACTTGGAAAGGATTCTCGAGTCGAAGGAGCAAAGGTTCAAACCTACTTGTGAGGTACTCGATCCCATCTCTAATGATGAGTCCGATGCTGGTAGCAAGGTATCCTGGTTGTTCGTGTAAAGGCACAGCCAATCACGGTTACCGGCCGGCTTGAGAGAGCAACACGCTCGGGCCCGAGCGTGTTGTATATCGTCGTTTTGCCACGTCTGCCAGCAGTCTAGACTCTGCCGCGGAGTTCTCTCGCCGGAGAGTCCGGTCGCGACGTCACCGAGTGAATTCACCTTTAGGGCGGCGATAAACGTCCCCGGCTCGGTTGTGTTTTATAACCGTGGCTGCGCCAGGTAGCCAACCAGATCCTGATTGCTTCCCCTTAGAGCACGCCGATCTCGCGTCCACGTGTAACCTGCCGAACCGATTCTCTTCTCTTTTCTTCTTTTCTCTTCTCTTCTCTCTCTCTCTCTCTCTCTCCTGGTCTGTCTCTCGCCGANTCTCTCTCTCTCTCTCTCTCTCTCTCCTGGTCTGTCTCTCGCCGAAAGTTTTAGACGCGTTTTACTCTCTGTCTTTCTTTCTCTGTCTCACCTGCCGGTCGAATCAGGAACGCCTGGACGACGACCGTCGATTTCTTCCTGTTGAACCGAGAGACGAGAAGGGACTCGACTTGGTAACGTTAGGAAGAGACGACGTTTCGTTTTTGTCGTCGATGCTTTCTCGTGCTTCCATGAGTTTCGGAATGCTGAATGTGCGAGCGCTAGCTTCGGCGTTTCTCTTTGGTTCGTGCATTTTTGAGATTTGTCGCGTGCACGTTTATTGGTGTTCGTTTTTGGAGTCGCAGGTAGCTTGACTTGTGTTCAAATTAACGATCAATAATTGAGCACAGTAGTTATTACTTTTCTACGGGGTCAGTAGATTACAAATTTAAATTATCTATAAATTCATCATGAACCTATAAGCAACTATCAAGAGGCACGACGTTAATACAATGGCACCTCCATGCGACTAAAATAATTTAATGCTAATGGATCTGCGCGAATGCTTTTTACATGTAATATAAATCACGAAAGCGAAAGCTCATCGCAATTATAATAGATTCTTCCGGATATATCCTTGATACCGTACAACTATACGTCGAAACCATTCGCAGTACGTCCAAGATTTTTCGAAGAAAAGTTGAAAGGGAAGGGGGAAACAAGAAAGGGTAGAAAAGGAAGCGTGAGAAAGCGCATGTGGAGGCAGATAAAGAGAGGGTGGTGATGGTGGTGGTGGCGGTGCGTACAGTAAACGAGTCGGACAGCAGCGCGAAGGGGGAGGGAAAGGATGCATGAATGTACTAGCAAGAACAATTGATGAAAAACGGTGCGAGGAGTGGTTAGGTTTCTTGGAAAGTCTCTCCGCAGAGAAGGTACGCAGCAAAATGAAGGGAGGCAGGTGCATCGCGGGTGCAGCTGGGAGGCTGCATGCAGCGTCGTTGCAAGATACTCTGACGTCCTTCTCTTCTTCTCTTCTTGCGCCCCGCCTCACCGCCTCCTCCCCTTTGGCTCCACCTCACCTTGATCCGTACCCTTGTGTTCCGTTCTTGGGGCAAAGTGCCAAGACAAAGCGGCTACGGGGGAAGATATCGTGCCACGGCCATGCGAGTACGCGCTTCTTTCCTTATTTCTTTTTCTTTCTTTTCTTCTTTCCTCTTTCTCTTTATCGTTCTTCTCTCTTGAGGGGGAGATGAATGAAGGGGGAGAGAGTCTGGTGGATGTTGGAAAATTTGTATGATTGTTACCATCGAATTAACGAGACTGATTGTTTGGAGATCTTGATCCTTGTATATTCACGAAATGACGTTTGCAACAAGTAATTTATAAAATAATTTCCAAGATAAACATGTGAGATGAAGAATATCTCCAAATTACAGGTTCACGCGAGAAATAAAAAGAAAAGAAACGAATATACTATTAAATTAATTATACAATTAAATTAATTATATGTGTTAAATATCAAATGCGTAGTAAAATACTATGATAAAATGAAACATGGCACCAGGTGTCTGAAAATAAACACTTTTGTCTGAACTGAAGGCACATTGAGTTGTCACATAATATTATTTCAAATATTATATATTACATATTATTATATATATTGATTTAAAAAAATTTGCTTCCAACTATGAAAAAATACGTTATATTTGTAGTAACTCAACTCTGTCCTAGCTACCACAAATATAAATAAAAAGATACATACAAATATATTTGTGTGAGAGAGTGAAAAAAAAACCAAACAGAATTTCCATCGTCCGATGATTCTCGCAACTGTGAATCGAACTGGAAACACATTTGATAGAAACGAAGGAAGCAAACGACAAAGTTAGTCGACGTTTGCCGCGGGTAGGCTGGTCAGATATTACTCGGCATAGCAGAACGTTACAACGGCGCGGAGCGGCTCGTCAAGGAGGGCACGAGACGCACGGAGAAACGGACCCTCTCGGCTCGGAGATCCTGAATGGTAATGATTATAGCAAATTGCTCTTGCTTGGCTTGGGGGTGCCTAATAGCCACTCAGTAGGGCTGTTGAAACCCATGCACCCCTTCGTTCAACCTTTGATCCCCCCGCCCGAGTCAACCCTTCAAATCTTCATTGTTTCTACCCTGTTTCAAGCGCGGCTGGACCCCTGAACCTCACTCCCCCTTCTCTCTCTCTCTCTCTCTCTCTCTCTCTCTCTCTCTCCCATCGTCCCTGTTCCCGTGGATGTTCTCGATATATGTCCTGGCTGGCTTCACAGTGTGCCCGTGCTTCTCTGTCTGCATGCACTTCCTTGCTCTTTTATACACGGTGTCGCGAAATTCCAAGAAGAATATTCAGAGAATCGATTCCGATCATTGAAATAGAAAGCGATAGAACAGTTTGCATGACTGAGGATTTATTTCAATTGGCAGTGAAGATTACGTTGTTTCAGGTTTTTTGTTTTAAAAAAAAAATTAATGGAATAAGAATTCATTTAATTTATTTTTTCAAGTAGTGGAAAGTAAATACACTTTATGGCATGTTGCATGAATCGAAATTGCCGAGTGTTCTCTTAGTGCTTCTACGAATTAAAGGGCAGATATTACGCGATATTTTGACACCGTGTATATATTTCGCTCGGTTTGTCTGTTTGTCTCTTTGTCGCGACGCCCGATGTTCGTTACGCGAGCAGCGGGGAGAAAGCGAGATGGATGGAAGAAGGAGTTAAAGGGGTTGGGCGATATGTGAGACGGGGTAGAAGGGGTTGGAGTGGCCTCCGTTAAACTTCTTGACTCATCGGAGTCGCTCTGGGCTGATCGTTGCATTGCCTGGCTTAATTAGTCCCGCGCAAATGCGGCCTTCCGGAGGATCAGTTTTTCAGCGACCCTTTGTGACGTCGCGTTTATTGCGCACTACGGGCGAGAAACGCAGTTGTCCTCGCGCGGCGAGGGTGACGCTGGGTGAAGCGTCGAGGCATGAGTGGTGGCGATGACGTATCCGAGGCGGATGTGACGCGGGATTTTCGGAGATTAAGGCTGGAACTTCCTTTGAGATATTTTGTAAATTTAAATAATTGTACCTGTCTGTTTAGTAACTGATAATTGATTAGAATTCGATTGTTCATTCTTTGGTGAACTTGTATTATACGTTAAATTTTTTTTTTTCACTGATCTTCACGCAAATTCACAGCTTTATAGACACGTTTACAGGAAATAGGATTTAAGTAAAGATTTTTTTTTACGAGTATTCTACATATTTTTATACATAGTGTATTTATTCTAAACGTCGTGTAAATGCATAAAAATTTGTAGTCAGTTGATTATTTTTCTTAAAGAGCTTTCATTAAACATTAATACACTATAATCTTTACTATAATAATATACAGTCATAATTATGTTTATATAATGTTTCAATAAAACATCGTAAATAAGAATATTCAAGAAGTTCGTTTAATTTGATGAATATGACGATATTCAAGTTGAATTCTTTTATATTTGCATCATGTAGCAATTGATATAAAGTAAAAATCATTGTTAGGGACCGATAAATAAAATATTAAGACATTCGAAGAAATAATTAATTTCCAACAGTCTGAACAAACACCATCTACGTAGAAACCAACGTACAGAAGAAAATGTAACACAGAAGGAAACGAGTCGCAGAACAACCCCCTTTCGCCCAAAAGCATCTACGCGTACATCCGTATCATCGGTATTCTGTGAGTTCAACTCGTTGCAAGTGATTGAAAAAGAAGCAAAAGGGATGCACCGGAGGCATCCCTTCTCAAGCCAGCTTCTCAAGCAACATCCTCGCGAGACAAACACGCGATCGCAACCGATGATTACCGCCGGCGCGGATCCACGTCAGACGTCGAGACGCGAGGCCCTCGTGCGACCGCGCCGTTTTGTTCACCTTCGATATATTATTTCCCTCGTCGTTTCGCTCCTCGTTTCACTCTAGCTTCTTGTTACTTTATTACTATAGTGTGTATAGGTAGATACATCGTACGTGCATGATGACGTGCGTGCAGGTGATTGGAGTGCACCAGTTAACCGACTCGTTGTTCGGAAGAAAAGAAACAGAAAGGAGAAAAAGAGAGAAGAAGGTAGTGAGAGAAAGAGAAAGAGTGAGAAGTTGAGGCGATATATGCAATAAAAGCGAGGCGAGCGGAGGGAAATGTGGCTCCGGTGACCCAGGCGAGTGAGTGACGTGTGCCGGGAGAGTAAGTCTTCCGGGGGCTTGCGTGGACCCAAGTGGAATGGCCTTTTCGAGTTCTCCAGTGAGAAAGAGAAGGCGGTCAGAGAGAACGGTTAGCGTGGTGGTAGTAGGACGCCGGTTGGAAAAGGCGAGAAACAGGAACAGCGGTGAGAGGCGGCCGTGCAAGGGAGAGACTCGGGCTCGACCGCCTCCAGGGGCTACGTTGCTGCCCACGCCGTGGCCCATCTATCCACGTCCAATGTGGCCACCTGCGCAACTTGACAGCCCCGCTCTCTCTCTAACGATGCGCATATGTAGGATCCTTCAACAGACACGTCCTCCGTTCTACTCTCCCTCCCTCTCTCTCTCTTTCTGTCTTTCGTATTTTCGTCTCTCTGCTGTCTCTTTACTTTACGTTTCTGTCGACTGATGGATTCGCGAAGAGAAACGGAGCCACACTCGGACGTGAGATTCAGAATGTGTGA
>NIPQ01091740.1:0-67646 GCA_002806875.1 Lepidotrigona ventralis hoosana
GATAAAAATTTTTGCCCGGAACGCGCTGTTTCTTGTTTTCTTTTTTTTTTTCTCTTTCTCTCTTTCTAAAGCTTTCATTCCCCCCGAACGATTATTAGAAACGTGCACGAGCAACGAATTGCATAATTACAATTGATTTCTAGAGAGATCAATTATCTATATCTATCTACTTATATATATATATATATATATATGTATATACATAAATATATATACACGTACACCAGCTAAATTCGACACGTTCCCCCCTCCCTCTGCCTCTTCTCTTCTTTGTCAGTCGATTTTGCGTTAGAATGGCTGCCGGGTCCGAACTCCTTGACACGCGGGACAACTGAACTGAATTTAGCGATTTGCCACGTTTCCTTTAAACACGAATTTCGACGGCTCCATGACGCTCCGAAACGGATCTCTGTTCGTTCTGATCTGATTTTGCAAGTTTGATCCCCCTTCGGACACTGGGGGAGGGAGGAGGGTGGAGAGAGGGAGGGCAAGGTTTTACTTTCTCTTCTTAGAGAATCGACTCGACTGCTTAGCACGAATGTTTAACGTGCTTCCGACGAAACTCAATTCAACCGGGTCCTCTTTGTCTGCTAATTCAGTTTACCAATTTCCCTGTCTACCGTTCGTCCCTGTCCCTCCCTCTTGGCCCTCCTACTATCGATCAGAGTTCGAAAGTTCGACGACAGACGTTTGCCGGGCAGCCGTTCCCCATCTCGAACTTGAAGCACGCCGTTAAATCTAATTCCGATTCAATTCTTCAATCCGCCGCGATCTTTGATCTCTCCTTGTCGGTCGCAGTTTTTTTTTTTGTGCTCTGTGCGTCCGTATCGAAGGTTCTTTTCTTTTTTTTTTGTTTTTTTTCGTTTTTTCTATGGATTTTTTGCGCGACGTATTCGCAGTCGACTGGGTAGTTCTCTCCGTGGCTCAGTTGTCCATAGCGGCCGGATGGCGTTCCGGTGATGAAAGACACGATCTTTCGTTACCGCTTTCGACGAGAGCCGAAGTCGATGACTTTTCGCGTCGGGGGCTACGAAGAAGGCTAGCGTCAGCATGCGCGGAGGATCCAGGCATCGCTTCGTGGGGTGATCGTGATCGATGGCGGATGACGATGATGATTGTGTCGATTTCTTTTTATTTTTTTTTTTCTGGTCATGTTCAGCTGAGTATAACGGTGTACTTGGAAGGCTCGCGCTTCGACATCCGACGATCCTTAGTATGGCGTGAACCTGTTGTAGCCGCCCCTGTATACGGTCGCCTGCGAAAACCGTTCGTTTTCCGATCAGTGGAAATTGCGTTGAATGTTAGAGAATAGTATGTCAGAACATTGGGATCGATGAAAATTATTATATACATATATTGGATGCTATAGAGAATAATATTAGGGAATTTAGTTGTTCGATGATGGGAATTATATTATAAGATAGTAGGACATTATTATGTAATTCTAGAAACAGTGTACGAATTCATTATTATAAAAATATGAATATTTGCACAAATATTCTCTTAATTTAAAATACTCTGCATTATTCTAAATTAGAAAACTTCAAAATTCAATCCAATATACAATATTATACTTGTGATTTAATAATACCATTTAAGGATTAATTGTTGGAAATAGATTTAAGACAAAAATGAAAGAAACGTTTGATAAATTTAATCAGTGATAAAGTCACAAAGTCTAAAGAAGTCTAAAGAAACATCTACTATTATCTAATACTCTATTACTATTTCTATCTATTGTATTCTATCTAACAGTAATTATCAGTGATGAATTCACCAGTGTCTGAGGACAAGAGGACAGTTATTGACTAACAATATCACTAATATTCTTCATTAATAATTAATATATACGAGTATTAATAACTAACATTATCTATACAATGTTAATTTTCAGTGAAAGATCCAAGTCTCTTAATCAATATAATAAATCGATGGAAGTACCCAAAAATAAAATAAATATTCGCAATTAAATTGCCGATCGTTAATAATAAATTCTACTAATTCGGATGTATTAATTATCGATGACAAATTCGTGAAAGCGTGTAAAAGATAAAGAAAGAATATATTCACAATCGAATTATTAATTCTCACTAATAAATTCGTAAGACTATGGAGGAAGTATCCACAGTTAAATTATTAATCGTTCAATAAATCGTTTGATAAATTTACAAGGATGTTCAGAGGAACGAATGAATCGGTGGGTTTCATTTATCATTTCGAGGAATGAAAAATTGCATTTACCCCATAGCCAGCCACTGGTCCAATACCATGTCCAAGGTAGGGATCGGCGTATTCACGCCCGTAACTGCAACATCAACGTCGAGAACTTGTTAAAAATCATCCTCATTTAAAATATCATTTACAATTATATTCGATGAAATGCGGTTGGAGAAATAAATAGAGGGTGAACAAATAAAAGGAGATACAAACGTAGGATTTATCTAAGGATTTTCAGTGGGACTGTCAGTTTTTTCGACACAAGGATCATCAGGTTGATGGCTTTCGAGGTATCTGCGACTTCTAAGAGCACGACCACGACGACGAATTCTTCTGGAAGGAACGGATTCCGCTTGTACATCTTTCTCAGTATGTCTGAAGTTAGATTCACAGAATGTCATGAACATAGGATACGTCGTTTGATTAATTTTCACCCCTTACGGACTTTTCGATTGATCAATAAATAAAGAAGGATGTAAAAATTTTAACTCTTCAATATTTACAATAATTTTATCTTGTAAAACAATTCTATATAAGTTGATCTTCTAAGCTATGAGTATATAATTGCACAATGTAGTAGCTATGAGTATTTAATTGCACAATGGATGCATGTGCTTGCATCGAATATTTTTCACATACTGATTATTATGACTTATATTTCACGAGTGTTATAAAAGAAAGATCTTGAAGTTGCTGCTTAATACAATAGTAAATATTTCGAAAAATCAAAATAGAAAATAAACGGGCTTGACTCGCAACAGTTGATTAATTAGCTAAGAAACTTTCGTTCTCTGAACTGAAGATTCTAATACAAATCATATTGGAGTTATAATAATTAAGATGCTTCCTTTCTGCGAACAGAGACCCAAAATGCAAAATACTAGAGTTAAAATCTCGTACGATCGATCTGCCGATTAATTGTCCCATAATTTTCCGGACTCTCTTGGTCGATCGGGCCTTTGAAGGACCACGTCTCGAATTAAAACGAGAGAAAAAACACGACCGTCGAAGACCGTAAGGGGTGCAATCTGCTACATACGTGTACGAAGGAGGGCAGAAGATGGGAGAACAGAGCCCGAGGGATAACGCGAAGGAGGAGGCAGTTTCAGTAGGGAGTTAGTGGTGCGCTTACCCCGCGACTGCGGCATATCCTGCGACCGGTTGTGCCGCAGCTGCAGCTGCGCTGTATGCGCGCGCAGCCACTGCCGTGTAGGTCGCTGCAGCTGCGTAGGTGGCCTGCTGCGCCGTCGAGAGGGGCGTCTTCAGCAACGGTGACGCTGCAGCTGCTGCTGCCGCGGCCTGAAACAGGAACCATGACCCGCCATGCAAGGCTCAAGCAAGCTCCAAGACAGAACCAGACAGGATGTCCTAGCGGAGAAACGGTACTAACGCGTCCTCTTCCCGCCTTCGCTTCATAAACGCTCCCTGCACGTTTCGCAAATATTGGAACTCTCCTCCCGCAGCATGTTTATGGCCCTTACTCGTCACAGTCGAAGGGAAGGGAGAGGCTCAGGTTGTAGTTTTGATGAAAAAATTTTGAGAGGCAGGAAGGGGGCAGAGGTAGAGAGATGCCGCGAGGTCGTAAAATTCTCGTCGAATGATAGAATTGCTGGAACTTGATTTGGACCAATTTGTCATTCGTTGTTTTCAATGAAAGTTTTACTAAGATCTTAGAATCATGCTTTTCTTGGGGGAGGAGGGGGGGGCTTTAACTGCTGCTAATTCTAGAATCAAACTGTGGAATTTCTATTGAAATAAAAATTGACGAACAACATGATGAGAATAGAGGAAAAGGATCTTTCATTAGTTACTTATTTATCTATATTTCACAAAACTAAGATATAGGTTGTGTTTTGGTATAAATTTTGTATTTTGATCGTAAGTGATTCTAACAATAGAAACAAGATTTAAGGGTTGAAACAAATGAAAACATTTCAGAAAAAACAAAGAGAAACCGTGATGTATGAAATCGAATATAAATATAATCTGATATTCAAAGAGCATTCTATCATTTGAGGTTTTAATTCACGATCTCAATATATATATATATATATATATATATATATATATATATATATATATATATATATATATATATATATATATATATATATATATATATATATATATTATAAAANTATATATGAATCTTTTCAATAATTCGCGAATGTTTCCAATGGGGAATTGGTCCAGGTAGATTTAGTAGTTTTCTGTACAAGGATTAAAACAAAAAAAGGAGATACATTCAATCTTTTTAATCACCAGAGAGTTCCACCGCTATTTGCAGTTTCAGCGAAACTAGAGTTGTTCTCAATTCTACCAACGTGCAAGGACCTTTACGGATGCGTTTTTAAAGCGTATGGATGAGACAGGCGTGCATCGTTCGTTCGCGATATTTTTCCCAACGTTGTTTTCCCAACGTAGAACGGGGATTTTTCCTTTATTTCGTGCGTTGTTTGAAACAACGAGCACTGCATGTTTCACCCATACGCGACACAGTGTGCAGATAGTAAAAAGTTTCGAGCACTCGGCTAAATATGGTTCTCGAAGCTACTGCTTTCTGTCGATCAAAAGCTCAAGGAGGCGTGAGACTTATGTACAGAGAATGATGCGAGAATGATCACGTGTTATTTACTCGTCGAAATCGATTTCTGACATGATTACTCCCTTCTGGTTTCTTTTCTTTTTTCTTTTTTTTTCTTTCTCATCTTATTCAACTTTCCATCTTATTTATTACTTGTCGAACATCTCTTTGAAGAAGTTACATNGACGAATTTTCAATCGTGCCTTTGACGATGTTCCGTTGATTTTGATCGTTGCAATTTCTCCGATAAATTTTCGTCATCGAGTTGTTGCGGCGATTATTGTTGAATTTTCAGTGGTTCAACCCTTCTACGGGGAGACAAATTCAATTCTCGAGGGGAAGGAAATATATCCAAACAGATGATATTCTATTAAAAATATTAATAAATATTCTTGTCTTGTAAAGTGTAAAAAAAAATATTCTTATTAGTATTACGATCTCTGTATTGAATATATTTTTCAAAGTTAATAAAATTTAATCTGGTAATTGAAAAGCGGTTTCTAAAACAGAAATACGTACGTTGGTTCGCGAAAGTATTTGAACATTTATATCCATGTGTTTGTTATACAAAACATTTTGAAATTTCATTAATATTGCAATAACACACGATTATACGTCGTGATTATACTGATGTTGCAAGATATTTATAAAAGTTTTATTAACATAATGGATAATCATTTTTTTAAACCATACTCTTGTACTGAATATTTTGTAATTTCACATGTGTTTCAAAACGTTTCATACAGCCATACACACGGTAATGTATGTATTCATAAAATGCATCGAATACTTTCGAACATTTTTTTCATGATATATTTTTCCACACACGTGAGTGTAATTGCTACTACAAAATAATTGTCATAATCCATTAAAGGGTTGAACCGTATCCGAAGTGGCAAAAGATCGAAAAAAAAAAAAAAAAAAAAAAAAANAGTAGATCGAGGAAGCGAATCGATATACAAACAACGATCAACCGGGGTTCGTTTACCAATTAATTCACGATAATCTATCGGCATCGTCTGAAAGGTGATCGATTAAGCGCGCTGACGTTTCAATCTGGCCGAGGGGGCGTTGCTCGATTTAATTAAAAACTCATTCGTTGCCGCTCGCGCCCCGGAAACAGAGCACCGGCGACAATTTCCGGCGGTAAATCAGAGAAATCTCGTGCCTCACCTGTAGCCTGTAGTTGGGATCCTGCGTCGCCGCGTGCGCTGCTAGGAACGGGTCGTAATAAACGCTGCAAAATAAAAATCACACGATCAGTTAGCTTCCTTTCCATCGGATCTCTTTACGCAATCAGCGTCTTTTTCAAACTTCTTTCTCGATATTTTTCTACGTTCATTTCTTTTCTTTTCTTTTTTTAAATTCAGTACAAATCATTTCTCCCGTTTCGAAAACTCCGACGTGTGCTTTCTTTATCTAGCTTCTAAATTTTACGAAAAAAAATTACTAGCGATTTAAAATCACCACTCTCTTTCCTTCGAAATTGGACGTGAATCATTAATTTAAATCGAGAAGAATTGTTAATTGTTCATACATTATCATTATCGAACTACGACTAACAAACTGTGCATTTTCTGTCTTTGAAAAATTAATTTATTTTTTTACTGTTATAAAAAAAAAAATTGATGTAACGACGTAACATTTTTATATTATTAGATGCTGTTAAACAGATTGCAGATTTTCACATTTTTCTGAATACTGATGTTACAGAAAGAAACTTCGCCTTGGATATTTTATATTTTTTCATACTACGTGCATTCTATGCATTTTGAAATTACATTCTACAAATATATATGAAAATCTACTAACATTTATCCATTCAGTCAATGAAGCGAATTATGTTCGTTTAATTTGAAACTAATCGAAGAAACGAGAGATCGTCCTCGGAGACTTCAACGCTTGCAAAGCACACGTTCGTTCGCGTTGAAAAAGAAGCTGATTGCCTTCGACTCTCTGTAAACGAAGTATTCGCGAGAAATAAGTAGATTTCGTTTCTCGTGGCATTCGAAATGTACAATTCGAGCATCGAGCATTCTTTTCTTTTATCGAGGCATCGAGCACGACAATACACACGTACGGCGTGTATCGAAGGATATGATTTAATTTTTTCATTCAATCGTGAATTATACCGTTCTCGCCGACTCGATGAATTTTATCCACTTGGCGAATGAAAGGATCGCTGCTGCGTTCGATCAAATTTCGAAACCGAACGCGAAACCATCCTTTATCCCTGACGTATTTATCCATCGAGCTTTGATACTCTCGTTCGATTCAGGACAGTTGTATCAAAACTTCGATGTTTCGTGATATTTCATTTGGAACGATTTCTCTTCTTTTTATTTTTTTTTTTTTTTTAAAAATTCTGAACTGAAATTAAGTTGTATCAAAACTTCGATGTTTCGTGATATTTCATTTGGAACGATTTCTCTTCTTTTTATTTTTTTTTTTTTTTTAAAAATTCTGAACTGAAATTCAGAAATCACTGTACATGGCTCGAAAATATTCAGACACTTGTTTCCTTTCGATAGGATATAAATCCAATCGCAAGAAATTTATCTGGTTTTCCGTCGTGAATTGTTTTTGCATATTATTTAATTCTGCGAATTAAAGCCACGAGTCACGGGGAATGGAAAATTGTCATTCACGTATTTTCCAAATGAAATTACATTACGCTCGTCGATTTAATTTAATCTATAAAACATATAAATTAGCGTATTATGTCGCTGGTATTTCTTTTTTTCTTTTAAAGTGTAATTTAAATTTAAAAGTAGACTTCAAAATACAAAAGAAGAAAAAATTATACAATTATAAAATTATCATATCTATATTATTCTTCATAATAATATGCGTGGATATGTAATTTTAGACGTACAGATGATTCGTCATTTCTATTTCGAATCGAACGAGAATGATACTACTCGAAGCCAATCGATCTGACGAGGTGGAGATGAAAAGTTTCCTCCCCTCACCGTTCGTTATATTTCTACAATCCCCGTCGAGTTTATTCGTCGCGCTGGTTATCACGTTCGCCTTTCCAAACGAAAATTCATAAATCACCGGCCGGGGCGTGTCCTTCCATTGAAAACGTGTCGCTACGATCGGCGTGATCGGTGGATCGAGGAAGCGTAACAAACGATTTTGTGAACGCGCGGCCGCCCTTATTTATGAGTAATAAAACTGACGATTGATCGGTGGGAAAATATGGTTGACGCGCGGAAATATAGACGGTTTCGCAATTTTCCATCAAACCGTTCACCCCTCGTTTTATCTGGTTCACGCAGCGCGGAATTGTTTAATTAACGGACAAAGTTATTCGTTGGTGTACACCGATCGTTGGCAAACTAATGAAAATTCCTCTATCATCAAAAAATCAAGGAAGAATTTTGAACGATTTATCCCTAGACGTAATTTGCGAATACTTCTTGACCGCTTAAGAATTGTGTCCTTTTCTTTTTTTTTTTTTGTATTTAGAAAATTTTGTCAAAAAGTGTTGAACTTCAGCATTATTGATTTGGTAATATTTTAGTGGTATTATATATTGTACAACATCACTATGAATCTCCATGTTTCATTTTCGTAGCTATATAAAAATTCATTTAAGTGATAAGAAATTTAGAATATTTAGTTAAAATATTTTTCCGGATATTTTTACTGTTTTTACACTTTCTTCGAAGAATAATTTTAAGCTATAAAATTTATATTTCTACCTTCTTTACATATTTGCGCATCAATGTTAATTCCAATTACATATATCTTTATCAGCGTTATGTAAACTTTCTTATTAACTAAATTTACTAAATTTACTAAATTTACTAAATTTAACTAAATTTACGATGGCTTTTAAATATTTGCGCATCAATGTTAATTCCAATTACATATATCTTTATCAGCGTTATGTAAACTTTCTTATTAACTAAATTTACTAAATTTACTAAATTTACTAAATTTAACTAAATTTACGATGGCTTTTAATCTTTCTAAACAAATTTCTGTCGAACTTCCTCCACCATTCGTCGATCGTATTTTCACGTTTGCAAAAAGGAAGACACGTCGTTGTCGCACGAAATTCGTTCATTCACGTTGACAAAAAAAGGTGTTCGAAAGTGCATTTTGTAGAAGCTTCTCATTCCTCCACCATTCGTCGATCGTATTTTCACGTTTGCAAAAAGGAAGACACGTCGTTGTCGCACGAAATTCGTTCATTCACGTTGACAAAAAAAGGTGTTCGAAAGTGCATTTTGTAGAAGCTTCTCTCTGGGAAAAGACAATTGTGTCGTCCGATGTAAGAAGGACTTTTAGTGACATTGATATACAGCGAAGTTACTGTTTATAATATTAAAATCCCAGATTCCATATTTCTTCTCAAATATCTTCGTTCACACACTCTGAGTTACGTGTTAGAAAAAAAATATATATATAAAAACTCGCATATAAAATATTACAGAATAATTACAGAATAAAAATATGGAAATTACAATAATATACGATAATGTGGAATATTAATATAGAAAAATATAATACATAATTAGTGTTTTGAAATGGTCCTTCATACATCCAACAATACAAATTGCGACGCAGGAAACTTATATCAATGCATGCTGGCTAATTTTCGACAAGCGGGGCTACACGTGCAACAGAAGAATTGGCCAGGCCAGGCAACCGGAAGCGTGCTGGATTTCGATGACACTCGATGATCCGCGGCGGCAAATTGGCGGAATTTCTGTACGGTGGACGATCGACCGGCCCCGAACACGGAAAACTGAATCGGCTGTTGAACGAAGTGTGAATTTCCACACGAAAATTGCGGCGTCGACGTGGTGGCCGGCTGTTGCGTCCGAAAGAGAAACGTCATATAGATACAGAGAGAGAGAGAGAGAGAGAGAGAATCTGGGTCAGTGACTCGGATATTTCCCATTCTCGTTAAAAAATATTTCCATCCGACGAGGCGAGGAACACGACGCGGAATCTGATGGAACAGCTCTGTTGCAAAGTGCTTCCCTGGTATTTCAACGTTATGAATTTTAATCCACTACGATTTACAACGTCTCGTGTAACTCGACAGTTACATATTTACATATTCGATTCGTTTTATTTCGTTGATTTGTGTTTCATCGACGCATCATTACGAAACTATCGATCTATTTCAACTATCTGATTTATTTACAGTAATTGTTCGTTTCCAGATTTTACATTGGTCGGTGAAGAGCCCTTCGAAATGAACAATTAATAATTTTTCTTTTGATGAGCGAATGAGATTCCAGAGTTAGAGAAGATTGATCTGTTAACCAGTTCATTTGTTTAGAATGAAGAAAGTGAGTTTTCTTTGTAATTCTTATATGTATCATATATTTCGTTCTTATTAATATCCAAATCTCCAATGATAAGATTATTTCTTCACTTGACACGTAAAAAGGATTTCACGTTTTATAAACATGATATTGTCAAACATCAATTTATTAACAGATCAATACCAAAAATTTGTTTCATTTCCACTATCACAAAAAAAAAAGAAAAAAATGTTAGAATTCTCATTCTGGTTTTTTTCACTTTTTCATTTCCATATTCCTCCGACGATTGTTTTTAACCGATGGGAACATCCACGTTAGGAAGAATTTCAAAGTGACGCGAAAGGAAGCGCGGAGACTTTCCATTTTGAAACCAACCACTCTCCCTCGGAAACGATCCAGTTAAAGCTACAACTCCGATGAACTTCGTGCAACGAATATTCCCATAGTTTTTATCGAGACAAGCACTCGAACGGACGACTTCTTCCGTCGTCTCTGAACACCTCGTGAACTACACCGTCTTCCATTCTCGCGAACTCAAACCGAGTGTATCTCTTAAACTTTGTCACGCGACTGTTCCAACTTGCAAACTTTCCCGCTCCAATTAAAGCATCTGCGTGCGCCAGGACTCCTCCAACCCCCCTTGGTGAACCCACTGAACTTTGCCACTTTGCTACAGAGCTGTTCGCGTGTTAAAACTTCACCTTACTCTTCAACGCTGTCCCTCTATATTCAATAATCGTCAGGGTAAATATCGTTTCAGTTGAACGAGTACCAGCGGTAGTCGTTCCTTTTGAGAATTGTTGCCTTCGAAACAATGAAATTCTGTCGCTACGAGAAAATTTGGTAAGAAGGTGACGAACGATTGCAGAAGATTCACAAATGATTAACTGATTATATATATAGCTCGTAGATTTTTTTTTTTTACATTTGTTTAGGATCTTCTTTTTTTGACAATAAATTATGTAAAATATCATCGCGTTATAATAAATTTATTTTACGAATATATACATATTTTAGAGATGTGTCTTGTACGCCAATTTATTATTTTTTCCACTTTTACTTTATAAAACACCTCCATTTGTAGAATTACTGCAATACTATCTATCATATTCTCATCAAATAAAACGAATGTCCACTGTCATTGTTTTTTATTCAAAAAAGAAACATAAAACTTAAACCGTAACGTTATCCGTCATTCTCTTTCTCATTAAAGAAAAAAAAAACAAACTTCTTATCCACCGTCATTATAAATTCAAAAACACGACTAATATTCCTGGTATTTAACATTCAAAAACAACTGCGATACTATTTCTCGTTAAAAAAGAAAAAAAAACACAAATTTCTCGAAATTCATCTCTTTCTCAAAAAAAAAGATCCACGTTCTATTTATTACTTTTATATTTCCAACAAATTCACGATTTATTCTCTCTAAAAAAAAAAAAAAAAATAAAATGCCTTCGAAACATCCGCCGCTTTTAAAAGGTGATCATCGTAGGTAGCCAGCCAGCGATGCTTGCCGATTAGAAATTAGCCGCCGCTGATCAATCGTCGAAACGTCGAGAAGTACCATGGAATCGTCGTGGCCGATCCATCGGTTTACGGTGAGGATCTACTTACGCGGGTGCGAAGGGATGCAGGGCCGTAGCCGCAGCGGCGGCTGCGAGCGGCCCCGGGTTCCTGGCGAGGGCTAATGCTGCCGCACTGGTCGGGAATGTCGCCCTCGCGGCGCCCACTCTTCCACGCTGGATCGCGACGCCTCTCAACGCTGCGGCTGTAACAACACACACGAACGCACATGCGAATGCTTGCCTACCTTGTTGGCGCTTTTACAAGCGTCATCTCATCGATGGACTGGTCACTGTTGCCGGCCATAACCGTTGCTCCTTTCCTCTCCAACCCTCTTTACTTTAATGAAACATTCGTCTTTTAGTCGGAGAGGAATTTGTCAACCCGAAGGCGATGACGAGACGAGGTCCGACGACTTTCATTTCTTTCTGGCAAATTGAGAGAGCCCGGGGAAGCTTTCGATCGATAGAAGGATTGAGGGAAGGACGTTCTGCACTCTCGTTGTGCACGAAGAAGACCCAGTCTCTTCCCTTGGAAACTTTTTTTTAGTTGGATGTCAACTCTGGAGCTGATTGATCCTCGCGCTACTGATTCTAAATCCTGACACGTTCTCGTTTTCATCGAGTCGAGTGTTTGACGCTAGCACGTCGTCAACGAGCAAGCTGATCATTAAATACTCGAGAAACAGATAATTAGGGAGAAGCAAATGTAAGAAGTGAGATGAAGGATCATTGGACATTTATTCTGTTATCCAGTAGTCGAAGAAACGCGTTTAAATTTGGAAAGAAGCCTCGGAATAGGTGGACGATCATTAAATATTTATTTTACCATCGAGTACACGGGCAACGCGTCAGATATCTGGAAGGAGGGTTGGAAACAAGTGAACAGGTATTTGAACATCTATTTTATCGTCCAATATGTCGAGTACACGTCGCATATATTGAAGCCAATATTGGATCGAGTATTTGAGAAGAAGCCTAGAAAACTGGCGGATAATCTTTAAATTACATCAAACGATCATTAAACCTCGAAGAAGATTTTAATTCCACTTAGAAACACAAGTGAATAGCATAAATTTGTTGCCCGAAAAGTCTCCCGAAAGAGTTGATATCTCGGACGAGAAGACGTGATCGAATAGAGAACAGCCTAACGTTGAATCGTGCGAATTGTGTGAAATGACCAGGGACGTGAACGTTCGGTTGTTCGAACGACAATTAGGAAGAAATCGGGGAGTTGTTCGTCGAGCTCGTTTCGCTGATGGAACTTTCGGTACCCGGAAATGGCTGCATCGGCGGCGTATCCGGCCTCGATTGATCGCAGACAGGCACACACTCGGCCTTTCGATCCGCACGAGCAATAAAAACTGTGATGTTTCTTGCCTACCTTTTGTCCGAGCTGTCACCGGATGTGCGCACGTGCGTCTCGAACTTAACGCGCTACTTCAGCGTTGGTACACGCTCAACTTCCGCCTCGAAGGGATCAAGAAGCGCTCGTCTCACTATCGTTTCTTTTTCTCGCTGGTGGAAGTTCAGCTAGCTTTTCAGCTAGCGTTTCTTAATCATTGTAATTCAGTTCTGTCGGATGAAGTACAGTTTTGTCGAAGTTTTTGGCATTATCACTGAGTCGAGAGAGCAATATGCATTAGATTGGTTCAAATTTGTGGCAAATCATCTGTTGTATTAAGAAATTTGTTGTGAATTATGCATGAATTATGGTAAAAATGTTCGAACTTCATCCGATTAGTCATTACAGCCGATCAAAACAGTTCTTCGATTTTCTTTATGAATTCGTTACTTTGGAACTTTCACTCGAGGATTTTTGAACTTCAGTAATTGATGACTCGAGTCGTGCAAATGTAATTATTGATAATGTTGAGACACAGATAACTAGATTATCGAAATTTAGGAGTATTTACACATTCTAATAATGTGAAAAATAATTGTTGCAATATATTATTTAGTTAATTATTAAATAGACGAAATGGAAAATAAATTCAGTCATATGCCTGGATTAATAATAAAACGAAACTTAATAGTGACGAAATTTTCAAATTTTTCTCCGAATGATCCATCTCTTTGTTCCCTTCGAGAAACGGAAGCCACCGCGTCGATCGGCACAAAATTGAGGTACGAAATTACTGGCGCAGCTGGTCACAGGCTAGAAAACTTGATACAACGAGCAACAACAACAATCATCAACAACAACAACAACAACAACAACGGAATAATTATTAAAAACAATCAACTACCGTGCAAAGTGTCGCACGTGTGGTTAGCGCGAGTATAACAAAAAAAAAATGGAGGTTACCAAAAAAAAAAAAAAACCCAGGAACCCAGCTTTCGATCGATTGGGAATGGTTACAGAAGCCAGACCGGCGTTCGTCTGCTATTTATCGTGAAATACAAAACTCGGGGTGTGCGTCAAGGAAAAACAAGACTAAAAGAGCGTGATGCATTTTACAGCAGGCGCATTCCAAGTAACACATTGGTAGGATCGTGAATAGTAGTAGAACCAAGAAAACATCGAATCAACGCATACACGATACGATCGATCTGTGGTCTCGGGGGTGAGTCATTTTCTTATGTTCCAATATATATATATTTTTTCTTTTTGACTCAATCCCGTGAAATTTTAATCGATGCTGGAAATAATTACACGCGCGAAAGGAACTCCCACGCGGAAATTCCAAATTTCGTTGGCCGATCATCGTTGAATTTCATCGTGACGTGCACGTCCTCCAATTAACGATAATTAATTAATCGGCTAACGACCGGATGTTGGCTCGAGGCTCGTGTACACTGATGAACACGGGTCGCGACAAGCTGGATATATTCAATAACGAGACCCCCCCCCCCTTGCGCCGAAACGTCTAAAAATTTCAAGAATTCAATTTTGCCGAGAATTATCCGACGCTTGTGCAAATAAAAGTCAATCGGGACAATGCGCGAAAAACAACGAAAGCGATGCGTGTTTACCGTATGATTTGGCAA
This sequence comes from Lepidotrigona ventralis hoosana, assembly GCA_002806875.1. Classification (NCBI taxonomy): domain Eukaryota; kingdom Metazoa; phylum Arthropoda; class Insecta; order Hymenoptera; family Apidae; genus Lepidotrigona; species Lepidotrigona ventralis. The sequence continues at coordinate 14,649 of NIPQ01091740.1, forward strand.
GATCGATGATTTGAAATATTATTTCGAGGCCTCGTTAACGAGTAATGGATTTCTTATGAATCAGATCTATTTACAATGAATGTTGCGAATGAAATTTCACACAACGAGCAGAGGATCCTAACGAGGATTCGAAGTAAAACACAAATTTTAACAGTTTGTCGATGAATAATGAATCTCATAACGAATATTACTCGATGGTAAAAATTTCGAGGCAAGACAAGAAACTCTAATTATTACAAATTAAAGAAATCAAAAGACATGAAAATTAATTATCCAATTGACGTGAAGAAATATTCAGAGATATACTGGAATTTTATTAACTATATTTTGCTATGTTACTCTAAAGATTTCGATTCGAGAATAGAAATCTGAAGCGACACGATAGAATTGCAAACAAGCAAGCGACGTTGCGACACGAAGAATTTGTCAACCGAATGGGAAGAGTAGTCGAAGGGGAGACGAGAAAACGAAAAAAAAAAGAAAAAGAAAAAAAGAAAAGAAAAACAGAACAAGAAGAGCGCACAATCCACGTTGGACCACAGATCGATAATCGTCGCGCGTGTAACATCGCCCTAAATGGCGTGTGGGGTTCGCTAATTACGTGAAAGGAACATCGATAATGCGTGCCCCAGAGAGAACAACGGTGCTGAGGGAAGGGAAAACAAAAAAAGAAAGGAAGAGAAAAGGTGGGTGGAAAAAAAGAAAAAGAAAAAAAAGAAGAAAGAAACGCTAGTATTCGACGAGTAGTCGTGGTGAGAATGTAACAGCACCGTCGCTTCCTGTGTATTCTCCCCGTTCTCGTTGTTTTTCGTTCCTCGAACTCGAAGAGAACCTCTCGTTGCTATGTGTCGTGTATCTCGTGTTTTTTTTTTTTTTTTTTTTTTTGGNTTTTGTCAGGGAAGAAAAACGCATTCGTTATTGTCTGTGTGCATGGTACGACGGGGGTGGAGGATGAGGAAGAAGGTCGAAGTGTCGAAGAAAAAAAGAGGTGAGAAGGAAAGTAGGAATTTCGAGGGAGAAACGCGGAGAATCTTTGATAAATTTTATCGAGAGAGAGAGAGAGAGATTGCCTCTTAACATGTTGAGTGTCACGACATATGGTGATTTTTTTGAATTGAAGATAAAAAGATTAATTTTTAATGTTCAATTTAACCTTTAATTTTTATAAAATATATTCTGTTATGACAAAAGTGCCATTATTTTATGACTTCGTCGTAGTACTGTTTATTTCGAATAACATAAACGATATAAATAATACTACAATACTGTAATACTAATTTTATCGTAATGAAATATTTTATAAGAAGTAGATATTTTAAATACAGACTTTAACTACGTTCTAAAAAATTTGGAACACAATATTTTACAAAAATTAAGTATTCCGTCCCATATTCGAAACCTGTAGATTTTACCTTGGCAATCAACACATGGACAACGTTGATTTCTTGCCAAATATTCTTTCTCTGGCAGATTGAACGATGGCCAAATCGTTTTACGAATCGTTCCACGAAACAACGAACAAAAAAGAAAAAAAAAAAGAAAAAAGAAAAAGAAAGAAAAAAACTGAAAAAAGGTAGATAGATTCATAGTTTGTGAAAACGCGAGAATAGTTCAATTATCCGGAAATAGGCGGCAGGTTTCGAGGTGTCGGATTCCCGTGTAATTAAAAAGGTAGTCTTTTTAATTAATTCGTTTCAACCGCGCCCCCGTTAATCTGCTTCATCGATTATGAAGCCATTACACGATCGCTGTTAATTAAGTCAGCCCAGCGTGGAGAATCGCCGACTAATTCAAACGTTTTTTCTCTCCCTTCGTGGAGGGAAAATCTTTGGAGAATGGACGTTGAACGAGAACGATCACGGAGGGTGGCCATCCTCGATTTCGAAGGAATTAGATTCGTTTGAGCTCTTCGATGGAGGCAATCTCTTGGGCATTGAGGTTTTGTGGCAAGGGAGAAAGTCTCTCTCTCTCTCTCTCTCTCTCTCTCTCTCTTCGTTCTAACTCCGGACTTTTAAACTTTGAGGGAAAAGGAAGAGATCTACGTATTTGTAATTAATACACTGCGTCTGCGAAAGGAGGAGAGAAGTCTCTTTTATCCCAATTTGGCTATGGACTTTTAAATTTAGGAAACAAATTCTGCACAACAGCGGAATAAGAATAATAAGTTTAATCCTTTGAATTAGAAGTGAGCCGATCGTCTTTATTCACGTAAAATTCATCAATAACATCTGGCCTGGTCCATCAACTTTTAATGATAAAAGATAGTATTTCATGAATAACGTTAATAAACTAATTATTACTCGATGGCCCTTGATTCTTCAACTTTTGTCCGTATTTTAATGGATAATAACAATGAAACGAGTAAACTAGAATTTTACAAAAATATGAATTTACACGAACATGCAAGATCCAAAACCTATTCTCCTTTCGTCGCGAGAAATTGAAAAATTTCCACGACAAAAACGCGAGTTTGAGATCTGTCAATCCGCCCTTTGGCCCGATAATAATGCGTTTCCTCGCGATAATATTAACTTGCAAAATTTCGTGCATCACCTGACAGTCGATCAGATGACGAGAGAGACATTCGTTCTCCTTGGAGAACTCTACAATCGAGAGACTAGGTCAAAGAAGCAAAGAATAATAGAAGGGAGTGCAAGGGTTGCGTATTGAGGAAGAGCAATGATCTTACATCACCTCTGAATCAGATTATTTGGTCATCACGGACTCTTGGAATAAACTGTGGTAGGAAGAAACAATGAGAAAAGAGTAAAGTGTAAAAATAGTCGACGTGTGCCAGTGTGTGTGTGTGCGTTCAATTTCCGAGTTATTAGATTATTATTTGGCCACTGTCTGATGTAGAGAATCACTCTCAGGATCGAACAAACAAGAAAAAGGGGCGCTAGGGGGTTGCGTATTGAGGAGGAACAATGATACGCTAGTACTTTGTGATTTTCGCGTCACTTCCGCGCTGGATTGTTTTCGATCACACAGAGGAAGGGGCGTTACGATGGAAGAGAATCAGGGGAGCAAAGAGCAAAAGAAGGGGCTGGGGTTTGTGCAAGGGTTGTGTCATCGAGGAAGAATAATGAGGTGTGCTGGTGTTGTGTGATGTTGAATCTCGCGTCACTTCCGGGCTGGATTATTAGAAGTCTCTCTCTGTACCTTCGTCTCGCCGCCGCCCTGGGTGCAAGGACGAGCGGTGCAGCTGCAGGGGATGGAGTGACCGCGGCTGCGGCGACCGCTGCAGCTGCAGCTGCCGATGGCGCCGCTGCCCCCAGCCAGCTCCACGGCATGGCCGGCAACCTGTATCCTGTTTTTGTCAGAAACTGTTAGTTCGTTGCATCATCGTACCATTATTCTCGCGATTATTGGTTACGTCACGTCCTAGAAGTCAACCCCTATTCGCCGTTCCGTGGATCTTTGTGCTTCTTCACGTGGTCTTTTGCTTGTTCGAGTTAATTTTCACTTTCGAACAAGTTGACGTATACCGATGGTATGTATATATCCGAGTCAATTGCGCATTACGCGACGCTTGTCTCTGCAATTTCATTCTTTCATCTTCGATATTGTCGACTAATAAATTGCACGTAACAGTGGACGAAAATGTATTGCGGGATGAAGTTTCAAATATTATTTTGTAGATTATAGAAAACGTTTCGAAAGACTAGCGGACTGTATTTTTGCTTCGTCCGGTCCGCTACACTTTGTCGCATTTATATCTGCAATACTAATTTCGTGATTTTATCCCTATAACGAATAGGTGGAATACATTTCCACGTCGAATTCAAATCGCGTTCCCGGAGAACAAATGGAACAAAATTTCTGGATATTTCATGTAACACGTACAACACAAATTTCCAAACTAAATATTCAAATACTGCTTCTGGGACAAATGGGACAAGCAAACTCAGGGAAATTTTGCCACCGTTCTAAAATAATTTCTAAAAATTATTTTCGAGAATATCGAACTTGAATTACGTGTATATACACACGAATGTATATGCGTGCACTAATATTCGATTCATTATCGATTATTAAGAATAAATTAATTTCCGAACGATCTAAGCGCTTCGATCGAGTTTCGATTATGTCGATCCCAGTCCGAATTGATTACTCTCTGTATTAGTGTACACATAATTTGTTATAGAGGTGGAAGGAGAAGCATGGTAATTGGATGTCGGGGATAATATATATTGATTGGTAGGGCGTTTCCGGAACAATTTAATACGTCTGATTGGTTATTGGCTGGAATTATATTCATACCTATGGTACATTTCTGGCTCGATACTCTGTGTATCTGTGCATTAATGTTCCACCAAGTTCTCTGTTTCAACGAGTGTTTTGTTGGAAAGTTGTTTGATCCACGGTGCCGATTAGGGGTTGAAAATGGCAGCTTTATCATTAAACTCTCTCATTCTCTCTCTCTCTCTCTCTCTCTCTCTCTCTCCGTTTCATTCACACGCGTATTGTTGTCTGTGACACGAAAATACCATTTTGGAAACATTTGGTCCAATGATCGATAGCTTTCGGTAAGTCGTGTAAACCACGGACAACAAACGCGTGATCAGGTGAATTAATCAATTGATATTATTGGCAGTTGTCTAATTATGGCATTCTCAGTGTCAGTTAGCGAGTTCCTTTTTTTTTTTGGTTTTGATAGAAAGTTCCTTTCTCTTGGTCGAAGCTCTCGTATTCTCGATCTCTTGTTTACTTCTCCTTTTTATCTGAACGACGAAAATAATTCGATTATCGAACCTGCTCCATTCTATTTTTACGTCTTCATTCGGGTCACAAGAAATCAACGGCTTTTGCCGTTTTTCTTAATAAAATATTCCAACGTTCAGCACACGTGCCACACGCTCAAGAATTGTTTTCGAAGAAAACTGAAGTGAAATCTAGAAAGAAATTTCATCCTGCCTATCTGTCGATTTTCGAAGAACAGAAATAGAATTCTTATTGATACCTGGAAGACATTTTCTCTGCATTTTTTTTTTCTTCTTTTGTTTTGTTTTATTCGTCTGAGCTTTGATTTTGTACGATATTTTTCAATTGAGTAACAAGAAGATTTTTAATATCAATTACAATACTGTATTTCACAACCAGAAAAGGTAGAGAAACTGACCTATCTAATATCTTTCCTTTTTTAAATATATTTAAGAACTGAATCAACCCTTCGACTAACCATCTCTGCAATATTTTTACCTAAATGAAAAAAACGACAATGACATCGAAAGAACATAAACTGATATGTATATCTAAAATCTTCCCTTGTACTTCTCTTTCTTTCCTTAAAATATTTCTAAATATCGAATCAACGTTTCAGCCAATCAACTTCGAATTCTCAACAATATTATTTACCTGACTACCAAGAAGTAACTCTACAATATTGAAGACAAAAACATCCGAATAAAATCCAAAATATACCAGTCAATGTAAGTCATTTTTCTCTGTTAAAAATGACATACGCCGGACAAACATACTTTCATTATTGAAACAATTTAATTGTAACGAGACCATGGATTCTTTTAATAATTGGTTTATAAAAAAATCCAAAGATACGAAAACATTTAACAAATATAACAGATTCCTACATATATTCCCCTTAGTTAGTTACATTGACAAAAATAAATAAAAAAAAAAAAATGCATAAAAATCGGCAGTCTATATAAGTTATAATATTGCAACGATTATAGCACAATGGTCAGACTCTGCCATCGACTGAAGATTTCGACGACAAAACTATCTGCACGGTGCAGATTTCGTTTTAAGCGAAGAGTGACTTTCGTATTGATTAGCTTCTGAGCCCTACATACACTCCTACGATCGAGTTATAAGCTTAGGCAATAGTGATTAAACTCGATATCGTTATCGAGTCGAATGGCAGGACGGGCTTCTAACGGGACAAAAGGAATTCAACACCGTACCTACGAATCGACCAGGCGAATTACAGAAATGTAGGTAACGCGAGAAACGGCGTAACCGAATATCGAGGCAGATTAACGCCATCGCAGAGTCGCGTATTCAAATTTCATGCAGATTTCCGCGCCACTGCCGGCCCGCAACCGCCGATTTCGGTTCGTTAGAAACCAAACGTTTCGCCATGGATTTATTAAATTCTAGATTCTAGATAAATTCTTCTTGCTTAAAATTGCTTAATAATTTTCCGCGACACCATTGTCGTCCTCAACAGCAAATTTGATGATAAAGAAGTTCGAACAGTGAACCAGTTTCGATAAAAATTGTATTGGCAGACAACTTTGTCTTCTAACGAAATGTTTTCTTCTTTTTTTTGAATTAGAATCTATGTACGTTTCATTTTTCCAATATCAAATTTTCGTAGTCATGTGAAATGATACAAAATTTAATACCCGATTAATTGCTTAATAATGACAACGATAATAATTAATTACCGAACTTGACCAATTATATCTCATAATGGTGCTAATGAAGCTTCAGAATGTTTTGTATAATATACATAATATTATTTAAATTCACTTTCTCGTTTAAATTAGGTTTCTCCTTGTTTGAAATATATTCCATGATTTTAAATTTAGTTTACAATTTCCCAAAAATGCAAAAGCTACGCACGTTAAATAAATAAAATCTATGTTTCTGCTAATGAGAATAATCGCTTTAATGTGTTGAAAAAGAAGCAATTAATTCAACGAGAATATGTATTGCAATAATCTCTCGAACAATACGATGGGGAAATATCAATCATTGGCGGCAATGCCACTTGAGTATAAAAGAGGAATAATTGCACAATTTTCGAAATAAGTATATTACACACTAGTAGGAATTTAAAAATAAATATTTAGGTAATGCAAGAAAAATGAAATATAAAAACTCAATAAAAAGAAAAAAGAAAATACGAAATAAGAATATAGAATAAAAATTAGAGACATTGTACAAGACATTAATCTACCAAAGACCAATGCAATTATTCTCGATCAGCGTATATTATCAAAGACTATCTTTTAATATTCGAGCTATGAAAAGAAATTTCAAGTTTCATATTTCTCACAAGCAAGGAACAAATTCTCGTTCAATATTTCTTCATCATTAGACCGACATAGGTTCTATTGGAATTTTATGAGATTTAAAGGAACTGAAACACTTACAATATCGTGATAAATTATTACTCGATCCCTAACGGGGTTAATAACAGTCACAGTACACTTTCCTACAAATTCCCCAATCTGTTAGTTACTTGAAAGTTCGTTTCGTATTTTCAATGACTTTGGTTCTCGTTGTAAGTTCTCGATAATTTCGCGCGAAATAATACGTATCGCTCGATACCATCCGGACTCGCATTTTTTTTTCTTTTCTCCCTTGCGCGAAGGGTGAACCCGCTCGACCTCTCGAAAGTTTTTTAATTAAAATTCCACGTCTCCCATAACGATATATACTCGTTCGACGAGCCGAGACAATGTATTATTAATTAACTCGGTCTCCCGTCGACGTTGATTTATCCGCGCAACAATACGCCGTCTATTTACCCGCGAATACGATTGAACAGCTAATTAGGACTGCGTTTATTTATCGACTCGTCGTCAATCTGATTGACACGACTCACCGTGAAAACCGTCGATTATTCTTTTTTCCTTTCTTTCTTTCTTTTTTTCCACGGTTCTCGATCAATGCTCGCGGTCTATTCAATGCAATTACACACGTCCACTGCGATTCGATATTTCTTTTGTCTTTTTTTTTTTTTTTTTTTTTTAAAATAAAAAAAAAANAATACAGAATTTTACAGAAGTGATGAAATACAAAGAATAGGAGGAAAACTTCTGAAAGTTGCTTGATCGTTCAAAGTTAACGAATTGTTATATATATAGCAGTGTCTCAGTGGGCGTATCACGTGTTGTACTTTTGAATTAAAAATTGATTAATTAAACTCAAGATTATTGTTTGCAATAGTTGAAGACTTTGAGACTATAAAATTTACATAGAAAATAGAAAGCTTTCGATTGAAACGCGTGAATGTCCACATTCTTCGATCTTCGATATTCAGTTGACACGCGTGTGTATCCTTGAACTTTTGATCGTTCAGCAACGAGCAAGTGAAAATGGGCGAAGTAGCTTCGACGAGAAGAAATACGAAATGGCGAAAATTACTGAGAATTCAATTAACACGTGCGCGTGGCCGATCGATTTTCGATCTTCAATGAAGAGTAAAATCCGATGAGGGGCTGTTTCACGTATTGCAAATGGGATTCTCTACTCGCATCGTAGGATCTCCAATGAAATTTCCAATTCTCGTTTCTTCCGGAATGTTCTTCCCTATAGCGAACCTCGTCAATTGGACGATCCTGAAGCCACGCCTGCGAGTAATTAATATAATTGAATCGCTGATTCGACGCGAAGAATCGTGGCACAATTCGTGACGTGATTCTTTCACCGATGGTAAAACAAATTATAACGCAAATATATATTTCACCCTCCCTTCCCCTCCTTTTCAATTGTCTCGTTTCTAATAATCGTCTCATCGATCGTACGTAATCACAAACTATTGAATAATATCGTATTATTATTTAATAATAGACTGATGCAATTTAACAATAGGCAGAAAAAAAGATATTCTAAATAATGCATTTTCGAGGGAACGTTCAGCCAAGGTATTGAAATTTTCGAATTAAATCGTTCGAGACGATCTCGCGCGATTACGAAATATCGAATCACATTGTAACAACTGTGTCGTTAATTAAAAGTTATTGAATTAATCAGATATTCGCGGATGATGCACAGAATGTTGAATTTTTGGGAATAAATACATTGCAGTAAATGCATCTAATTATAAAACATTGGATTTTATATTATATTATTATTTTATATCGTTTGTATTACATCGTTGCTTAATTGTTGAATCGTATCAGAATATCTTTGTAGGAAATATCGAAATTTCCAGTAGAATTTAATTTTTAAATTGTAATAATCGTAATGGGCAACAAATTGTAATAATTCTATCTAATTATCTGCAACAGTGGAATATATATTTCCAATCAATCGAAGATTATCGAATCTCGAGAAGCAAATACCGCTTAAAAATTATTGGCAAGAAAATCTTGAAAATAAGTGTCGTAAAATCTCCCTGTAATTTCGAATTTCAGAAGAATCGAATTGCAAGCCTAACAACTTACACTGCGTTATCTTCCAATTATTGCAATTTCAAAAAAAAAAGTGTAGGAAATTATCCGGACAAGAATTTGATTTCTCCGAGACAGTTTATCTATCTTTTCTTCTATTTGTTTTTGCAATATTTGCCAGACGCGGGACGCACGCCAGAAACGTTTCCTTTGAATTATTAAACGGACAAACGAAACGCGTCCCCGCCGTCCCCTCCCCCCCCCTGAATGAGGGAAAATCAATGAAATTTCTGTCGTTGGTTGGCACCAAAACCCACCACCCCCTCACCCCCGCCCCTGCCCACGTGCGTCGTCAGTCATTCGCGATTACGTTAAATAATTAACAACCGCCGAACTCTATCGTAATTAATTATGCAAATAACTAGTGCGTTCAATTTGTTATTAGATCCGTTGGAATCGGCGACGATTAACGAGCCGGGCCGACAACGAATCGTCCTTCGGCGTGCACATCACGAAGACCTTACAGCCCGGTTGTGGTTCACCGGTGAGTTGCAAGGAAAATCCTGCTGTGAAATCGATGTCGAACGGCGAGACCGATCTTTGAATAATGGATCATTTCCACCGTTCTGTTATTCATCGATTTTACCTATTTTGGGACGGGGGGGTTCTCTCTCTAGCTGGCAGTTAATTCACGAGATACGCGATCCTGAAGTGTTGTTAATTTCAAAGCCGTCGGTCCAAAGCGGTGATCGAAGCGAATTAAAACGATTTATTTCTCGTCAAGCTTGAAGATTTATTTGAACAACGTTTCAGATATTCAATGTCTATTTCAATATGTTGCGAGGTAATTTGGACGAAGTGCTTTGCAGATTTTGTAGATTTTTCACCGCACAATATCGCGAATTACATCCATTTGGAACGATACTGAACGAATTTAACTTTTCTCCTTGTTACAATGTTTATAATATCCCGTTGCTATTTCTTGGAATAATGTCCTATCCGGGAAAGTTCGAAAGGATTTGAAATTCAAGTGGCAGTGTCTATAGAATTGTACTGAATTTGATATCCTCCACGTTGAATTATGTAACATCGCTTCAAATCTTTTGTAAAAATTCCCCTGAGGGAAATTCCATTGCCATGTATATTTCCAGAACTTCCTTGCGAAAGATCACTGAACACGTAATGTGTAATTACAGAGTTACAGTTTCGAACAATTGCAAAGAATATTCAACGAGATCAAGTACAATACATCATCACGCAAAGATTTATAAAATTCCTTTAAATTCGCTTGTCGTTTCTCTTTTAAATCTTAAATCATATCCACTCACGAGAAAAAACTCAAAATCTTTTAATAATAATAAAAAAAAAGAATTAAATCTCCGATTTCCGAATAATTCCACAGAATTCCCAAGAAATTCAAAATTCTCGTTCCCCAACTCCAAGTCACACCTACAACCCATTCTAAACCTCCTTTCGACACTCTGAAAAATCTCCATAAAATTCTCTCTCTCTCTCTCTCTCTGAAAAAGAAAAACCAACGATATTATCCCACAAATCCTCGAAGAAAAATCTCCTCGCAAATAATCATTAAAACACGCCTGGGCGACGGAGGTGGCGAGCGTGTGTGCCGGCGTTAACCTTGAATCGATGAAAAGCCAGAGCTTTCCGCAGCAGCGTGGCGAATCAATGGGGGTTGGCGCATCGGGAGTTTGCGTACGTCGAGAGTCATCGTCGGTCCACGAGGCTGTGAGTAATTAATACGATTGAATTCTATTCTGCCGGCTGGTGCAGCAGCTTTGAGGCTTTCGCGCGCGCTGCAGAAGCTTCGGGAGAATGAGTGAGAGAGAGAGAAAGAGAGAGAGAGAGAGAGAACAGAGGGTGGACCGACGATGGGGTCGGTCGCGAAGGGTGAAGAGGGTGGGCTGTGCTGGCAGGGTTGCTGCGAGCGATCAATAAATGCCGCTGCCAGCAGCATCCACCCCTGGATCCACGTCTCTCTTCTTTTCACCCTTTTCTTTCCCTCCCCTTTGCCTGCCTCCGTCTAGAATTCGTTTCTTCATCAATCAGTTTTTCTCTTTCNACACACACACACACACATATATATAATATTATAAATTATAATTATAATTATATAATATAATTTATATTATATATAAACATATATATAATATATATAATATTATAAATTATAAATATATGTACGAAGTGAATTTACATCTCCAATTATGTATCAAAATGATATCCTTTTATCAATTTTATGGTTTAGTTAAATAGAATTCTTCGACGATAGATATTTTTACAGGAATTTAATAATATGACACGTATTTTGTTGAGGGAGATCAAGACAAGGTTCGTTCTCAGTTGCTTCAAGATGATCAAGATATCAAGATATTGAAAAATAATACTAACAAGTTGCAAACGTTGAAAGTTTTTATCAAGGATTGAGTTATTTTATTCGCAACTACTTAATCTCTGTTTCCATTTCTATTTAAATTTCGTTTCTTCGATTATGTTCATTATCAAAAATATGTTCAACTGTATCGAAATTCCATCTGTTGATTGGAGATAGAGAAATAGAACTGTGTATGTGTAATTTGTCTGTTGGATTAGCGAGCACGAAGAATAAAATTGCACCTACCGTTGGGTACCGTCGGTGGTTTTTTCGTCTGCACCCTCGCCGTCGCGTTGTTCACCTGTTAAATAAACAACAAGATGTTAAAGAAACCTGTTCGTTGGATCTTATTGAATTTTATCTTTACTGGTCAATCGGGTGATTCGCGTTGACGTTTCTCTCTTCGTCGATGTTGAGCGAAACATTTCACAGACAACTTGCGTCAGACACGGAAATTTGAATTAAGTTAAGAAAAAGTTAGAAAATTAAATTAGAAAAAGTTAAAGCTGTTAAAGCAGAAGAGAGCTGGAAAAGAATCGTAGGAATTTTACGTATCGAAAATATTTCTTTTAAAATACACAAATACTTCAGCCTTTTATGTTCTTAGCATTTGACATTACGTTTAATATCTTACAGCGTTTCAACATGATATTATTAATTAAATTATATTCTTCAATCTTAATTTAGTAGGTACGTAGATTTGAAAAGATTCTTTGAATTTAAAGTACCACGTTTTCGTTAGAGAAGGAAAGGTCGCACAAGCAGAATAAAGAACAATCCGTTACAGAGGTTGTGAGTGAAATTCGCAGTTCGACGAAGAAGAATATTCACGTTGCATCATTCTCTTCAGTTCGTTGACGCAAATAAATGGAACAGACACTGACTGAAATCACTGTTCCAGACTCAACAACGGCAATTTTCTACGCCACGCACGAATCTCGCGATTGAAGACACAATGTTGATGGATGCGCAATCAAAGGGGAGGATAGAATTTCTCTCCCCATCCTGCGAGCTTCTCAACGTTTATCTAGCGATAAATTCAACACGCGTGCAGCCCTGGATAAATCGAGGTTTGCGCATCGATCAATCGAAAAATGTGAAAATTACCACAGCTGTGCGTCGTCAGGTCGTTACTCTTCCTTCCGACTGTTAATATTCTTTAAACTTTTATCGAAAATTCTAGGACATTTTTTTCTCTTTCTTATTATATCGATATCAAAGTGAAAAGGCAGTTGCAGGTGATCAAATCGTTCAATATCGCCAAAGTCAATCGCCAAATTCACGTTTATCGAATTTAAAGTAGGTTTCGAAAAGTGCTGTATTCTTTCCCCCTTTTTTTTTTAATTTATTTTTGTATCGATTTTTAACGAAACAACTGCGACTTCGTTCAATCACTGAAATATACAGGCGTATTTCGGCTAATAGATTTTTCATTCAATTTTCATTTAATGCATCAACATTTTATAAATTTTGTCATTACAAAACGTCACTCAATTTTTCCCCATTTTTGGAACAGAATTTTTCATTTTCATTCGGGAATAAATGTAACACGTGGAGTGTGCAAAATTTAATAAACACCAGCATTGAAGCAAATATTAATTAAATTAATACAACACAGCGTTCCGACGTTTCAATTTTTCCTAATATCGAGCAAAGTATAATAATTTAATTATAATTTGAGTCATTCTCGGCGACGTACAGCTACGGTGCGGCAATATCATTTCCTGTTTCTTCGAGCGATCGTCAATTTGTCAATTTGGCAGAGATCGGAACACATGGAACTTCATTCTCGTCGCGAGAGGTGCGAGTATTTTGCCAAATATCGAATTGACTCAATCCTCTTTCTTCTCTGAAATTTTTTCTTTTTTTTTTTTCCAAATAACAAGGAACATGTTCGACGAGTTGTTCGCCGAGGCAAAACGAGCAGTCTCTTCGAGAGAATTTTTCAAACAAATCTCTTGAAAATCCTGTCGAATTGAATCCCTGGCCTCGAAGACAGTCAGAAATTTCATAAAAGGACGAAAGAACGAAAAAATTGCATTAGTAAATTCGTAAATAAGAACGAACGAATAGTATGTGCAAAAATGGAAATTTATTTGAAATTGAAGAATTTGCAGTCGAGGCCAAGAGTGAAAATGTCTGATCGATCGCTTTGATGTTCATAGTGTTCCTCTCTTCGCGCGTAATATTAATTATACCATTGAAAAGGAATAATTGTCGAATCATAAATTGCCAAGCTAGAGAAACTGGATTTTCAATTAATTTCATGGAATAAAAACTCCAATAGAAAATAAATATAATAAATTAAGTTTGAATTGAAATTATAAAAAAGCACTTATAATTTCAATTTCGTATTAAATTAAATACTACAAGAAGCATCTGTATCTTAAATGTTTCACGTACACTTATTCGATAAACGCGTGAAAATCCACAGTCTATTTACATTAATAATAATGAAACAATCTACGACGATGAAAATTCTTCTCCACTGAGTGAGTTCAAAGCGATCGATCGTCGATTTTCTAAACGAAAGCCCGGCAAAGTGTAGGTAGAGATCAGCGAAAGGGAACCAATCTCAAGTATTCTAAAAAAGAAAAAAAAAAATCATCGTCGTTACGAAAGGAGAGCAAATTCACGACTTTTGCGTGAGAAGAAACTTTCTTTTTCTTTTCTTTTCGCTCGTGAAACGAACCTCCACTTTTCCGGACAATCGAGAAACAAAAAAAAAAAGAAAAGAAAAAAAAGAAAAGAATACACGGTGAAAAGAAAATCAAGAGACAAGTTGTCATCGATTTCCGATCTATCTCGATCTCGCACGAGTACTTTCGTCACTGGTGGATAAATTTGAAAAAAAAAAGTAGGAAAGAAAAAGAGAAATGGCTAAAATATATCTCGACGGTTCGACGTCTCTTTTTATCAGCTGGATAACTCCCTCTTACCATTCGTACGATTCGTTCTTCGGATTTTCCCCGTTGTTCTCTCGAACACTGTTTCAGCCTCGTTTCTCTATTCTTTTTTTCTTTTTCTTTTTCCTTTCTTTTTCATCCACTTACGCAGATCAGAAGATAAAGCTTGGAGATAAAGTGAAGAGACTTTGTATGTCAATCGCTAATTTTTCAATTTATTTCAATTTTAATGGGCTCTTGTGTCATTGTTCTGCCACCTACGTTTACCACTTACGCTCGTTCGTGTTATCTCCTATTTATTAAAATGTTCAGTGATCGGTAACTTAACATTTCGATGCATCACCACTACGTGTCGAATTTGTTATTTGACGTCTTCAGTAATTTTCTTTGTACGCAACCTCGAATTTAATTTTTCAGTTGCTGTACAGTTTATTGCTTTTGCTAATTACATTGATCTTGTGGAAGCTTTGATTTAACAATCTCGGGCAATCTTGTAATTTTCGTAGTAGTTTAAATTATAACTCTGTGTTTTCTATCTACCTTTGGTGTCAGTTAATTTGTCTCGTAATTGTCGAATTTCCAATTCATTTCAACTTAAGGGATAATTTTATATATTCTTCATTTATCATTTCTATCCAGTTGTCAAGAAATATTATATACGTGGAAGTTANTAAATATAGAAATATAGATGCGCTCGATATAAAAAACATGAGCTATCTAAATCTAAATATTCCCTACGTATCTATGAAAATTTCAATATCTATGGTATGCATACAAGTCTACGTTCATATATCTAAATATATTTATACACGAGTGACAAATTCAAGGCATGAATGGATGCCTCCTCTGAACTGCACAGACATTGCATTTCCATTCCATCTTGCTGACAAATTTTCAACAACGAATAGCAAAATCAATAATACACGGATCGACCCATCTGATCTATTTACATGTAAATCTAAATTTCATCTACAGTTGTCCGCGTCTCGCTTTATCACATAATTCTAGCTCGTGAACCTCTTGAAAAGCGATCGTATTATCGGGCAATTATTCAAGTTTGGCGCGTAGGTGGCAGAATATTCGCGCGTTCGTTCAGGAATTTAAACCCCGTCCGCCTCGTTTCGTTGAATTAAACAGAGCTCGAACGCGGATGGCCAGCGCGTTCTCCCTGTTTACGGGAGGGCCGGCCCGTGTAAAACACGCCCGTAAATTTCAATTACCGCGGCTTATTATGCCGACAGAGGTAAGAGCCAAGCCGGGCAGGTGTAACGCCGTAATTGGGCATTAAAACTTGTTAAGTTTAATTTGACGCGCGCGCTGCCTGACGTCGACATTTTCATTCTCGCCCCGCGATTCCGTGCCATTACACTCGCGCGCGTCGAATCTCACTTCCTCTTCCCGGTTGCAAAGAAACTCTTTTTTTTTTTCTCTTGACACACCATGCGAATCTTTCGATCAATTTCAGATCAAAAATTCGCGTTTCGGTGCGCGACAAATACGATCATAGGATCATAGTAAATTATATTTCTTTACGTTTTGTAGAAGAACAATTGAATCGATGAATTTCCCTTGCTTTGTTTAACTATAGTTTCCGATTCGATGACATGATTATAATGTTAATGTATACAGAAAGCGGATGATTCTACGTGGAAGAACAAACGAGAAAATTCTTTTCAATTTAGGCTTCATTCTCGAGTTTAAAAATTTGTTCAGTATATTTTGAATTTGGTTATCTTTCAACTGAATAGGAGGCTATTTTAGAAAATGAAACATGTTTTGTTAAGAATTTCATTTCCTTCGATACGAAGCCGTCCGGTGAAAAAAAGATTTCTGTTTATTTTCGAATGTAGAGTAATCTGTTGATATTGAATGAGAAAGATTTTTTCATCTATCACGTTTGTCCTACTTTCTTCATTTCAATATTAACTATCAGACTTTCACATAATTATTAATATTAATATAATAAATATATAACAACTATAAATTTTAGATTATTGCCTCTGTCACAAGAAACTTCACCAGCTGCCCAAGTGTATCAATTAAAAGTCGGGAAAATTTCATATTTTTCTTCGCGAGAATCAATTCGGATATTCACCAGCTACGAAAGCGTACGCCTGTATAACGAATGGAAAGTTTATATTTCCCCTCGAATATAAACGAGTAATTTCGAAACGAACGAGCTCCAAAGTTCACCAGCTACGAAATTATCCACACACACACATTTTATATATATATATAAAATTAAAAATTTCATATTTTTCTCTTCTTCGATAGTTACTTCCGGAAGGTAGGTAACTTCGAAATTTCACCAGCCTGCGAAAATGCAAAATCCCCATACGTTTCCCTTTCACGTGAAAGTGGAACGAGTGGTTTTAAAATTCACCAATTTGCGAAAGTACTCGTGCGAAATTCCGCCTGCATAGTTATTCCACTATCTTATCAACTAAACGGTTCTGTCGCGTGGAAATGTTCGCGAGGTCGTTTGATCGGTATCCGCAAAAATTGTCTACGAGAGATAGTATACTACTATGGTATTTTTTTCGGTATTCCTCTCACGAATCGCGAGAGACTGATCGTGCGAGGGCGTGAAACACGGGGGTGGAGAGCAGGAGAAGGAAGAGGGGAGGGCAGTTACGTGAATTTTCGATAGGAAAAAGTCCGAGCAAATGTTTGTCGTGCCTGAAGCTTCGTGAATTCTGCGAACGTTGCCAAATTTTGTCGACTGTCGTCGACGATTTATCAGACGACGTTCGAACGTGAAAATTCGTTTCTTTAAAAAAAAAAAAAAGAAAATTTTTTTTTCTTCCTTTTTTTTGCGAGATGGAAAAAGTAGAGAGTAGAAGAATGGCGATTAAACAGTTTTCGTTGCACTAGGATCCGGCTTGCTTCCCGACAGCCGAATTTAATGACGAATTTTTCCGTTCGAACGTAATCCTCTTTATTCTCGGAGATCTGTTACTCCATGGACTGACACGACAGCATACTCGTTGCGAATCTGATACTCGACTCCACTCGTAGGTGAAGAAAAATACTCGGGAAATAATTTCGTTTCACTCACTTTCTTGCACAGGTTTGCACTTTCTTGCACGAGTTTTAAAAACTCGTGCAATGAAATTCTTCTCTATCTGAATGGCGATATCTGAGTTGGCTAGTTTTACTACGTTTTAAATTTAACGTAACGTTGACGACGTAAAATAAATAATGTTCTATTACGCGATCAATACGATATTAATATGATGAATCGCATAAAGAATACTGTTAGTGAAATTGTTGAATTCTTTTGTATAATTGTAACGTATGAAGCAAGTTCTATTATATTAAGTTATAAATTAGATATATTCAGATATATAATTTTAGATACAGTTAATTGATACAATGGAACTTTAGTAGGAAAATTTTATGAACCGTTAGTTAATACAATATGTTCTACGAATAATTTTCTACGTGGAATTAACTGTAATTTAATGTAAAATTACAAAAAAAAACTATTTTTATATATAATTCCGATCGACAATTTGCTTAATAATTCAATGATATTATTAGTTAATAAATATTACTATCGTGCGAAAGAGATACACACATTTTCAGAAATTTTACAAGTTTACAACGTACATGTACAATTGTATTTTTCCATTCCTTGTCTTAACTGAATTAACACAGAGCCA
Organism: Lepidotrigona ventralis hoosana; assembly: GCA_002806875.1. NCBI lineage: Eukaryota > Metazoa > Arthropoda > Insecta > Hymenoptera > Apidae > Lepidotrigona > Lepidotrigona ventralis. Next base: position 32,698 of record NIPQ01091740.1, read on the forward strand.
CCAGAGTGTTTGAAATTCTTACAGAAATTGTACATATTTATTTGTTTGTTTTTATTTCTCTTTATCCAGAACAGAATGTGAGAAAGTAAATCTCAATCACGTAATAACTTCAAGCACGACTGTTCGACACCCCCGTGGTCCACGCGAACGATAATTCCACGAATTCCCGGGCCAAGCGAACGGAACTCGAAAAACGAGTTACGAGTTACGAGCCACGCGACGATTATTCGCGTTCTTCGCGAACAAAAAAATTTGTGCAACGACCGTGTTCTAATTATACGTAAGCACACGTAGTATCGAGGGAGGGGGAGGGGGAGTGAGAGAGCGGGCAGTGCGAGGCGATATCTCTCATCGCTCGTCAGACTCGTTACGCATCATTCTTCGACTTATATATACCGTTCCATCCGGTATCCTTACCTTTCTCGGACACTTCGGGTATCGTACATAGCGACTGGCCTCCTCAGTGTTCATCGACGATCTTTTGCCCGATCGATTTCTCTCAATGAAAACATGCTCTCAATCGCAATCACATTTTCACACGGTCTCTTTTTTTTCTAGCCTTTATCATTTCATTATCGTTCTCTCACGTTAAACACGTGGCAACATTGTCTTTGCTCGCTCTCTCAATATATTCTCTCCGTACACCGTCTCCCATTTCTCTCTTTTTCTTTTGCTTTTCTTTTTCTCTCTTTTTCTCGCTCTATGCATCATTTCTATGTCTGTCCCTCTGTGTCACGACTCTATATGGGGACAATAAAGAGACATCACACGTTATTTCGATGCCACCACAGATAAATCGTATGTATATTTTCTTAAACTGTACGTATGGATAATTCCTTCTACACTTTATCCAGTTCCTTGTATTGTATTTATAATACGTACACATCCACACGTGCCTGTACATATCGTTGTATTACACGTGTATATACTGTTGTTATTATTTTGTTACATTACCTAGTTCTATATCGTTATATTATATCACTGTATTTATATTACTATCATTGCTGTTAAACATGTACACGCGTATTATTATTATATTCACGTGTACGTAACTATTCACTTGTTATTATTATTACTATTGTACAAGTGTCACTTAATCATTACCATTATTATACACGTATATTATTTGACCATTACCATATATACCATTATTATTACTATATTATGTGCTTCTATATATTATTATTATTATACACGTGTACTTGTATTATTTGCACGTATTTATTATACACGCACGTCTACTCATTATTATTCATACACGTGCCTATTTCATTTCTTATTCCTGTAACAAAACACTTCGCAACATTCCTACTGTTCCCTTCCATTTTTCCAATGTCATTCGACTCGTCGTTCGTTCTCCCGTTTATCTTTCCGCTTCGTTCTCTTTGACTTTGCCTCTCGCCAATGGATGTGTGTTTCGTGTTCACGGAGAACGTTGTCCCCGGAGACGCGTCCACCCCTTCAACATCGTCGCACGCCACTCGCGCGGACGCGTGCGCGTGTACATGAGCAGAGTTTCCTGCGGTTTCGTGGGTGATTTTCATCACGGGCGAGAGAGTTTTCAAGGGCCATTTGGACGTAAGACGACGGAACGAATTAATCAAACTGTCCGCGTCCGCGCGAGTTCGTGGCGCGGACCCCACGCCGTTTATCTCGCAAGCCTTCGCGAGGCGTCGCGAGGCAGCCTGGCAATGGCGTAAATAAGATCGCCGATCTGGTTCCCAGAGATGGATGAGGGCACACACGTGAGCCTGACACGACGATCGATGGACCAAGGATTTGTCCCGGTTATGACAATATGTCCCGCAGTCGGAGACACGCGCCGCGAAAATTGGATCGCCGCGATAAACTAGAATTTCCTATCCAGCATCCGAAATTGAAGTTGGCCAGATTTTGCCTGTTGGTTGGCAAGGATTCCAGTCTTCGTACGATTCTGCGTAAATTTGTATAGCAAAAGAAGAAAATAGCAGTCTTCATATGTTTGTTTAAATGTAATTCAATAAATTTAATGAATGTACATGTACAAAAATAGAATTCTTCATTTAAACATGCAACGAATACTATATTTTAAATAAAATAAGATTCTATATTGAAGTATATGAAAATGGGACTTTTTACTTAAATTTAAAGAAAACTATGATGACAGTAACGGAATATATAAGATATTTATTTGGACAAGTGTCATAAAAAAGTAGAAATTTAATTTCTGAATTAACAAAATTTGACTCTTAAAATCTTATGCCAAAGGCACGAATGTATCCAATGTTGAATTTTGTAATACATTTTAGCCATCAATATAATATTTATATTATACAAAAAAAAAGAAAAAAAAATTGAATTTAACGAATCACACGTTTTACAAATCTATGCAGAACTTTATAAGACAAACTGGCCTTTGCCAACACATTTTTCTTCTTCAATCTCAGTTCAAAATTTACACTATTCTATCGACAGAATTTACAAAAATAACCAATCGTTAGAAACATTCTCGATTTCATGAAATTAATTGAAAATTAGCGATCGATTGAAAAATAAAGATACATACAAATGTACACGTCTTTTATATTAGAATTGAAAAAAGAAAATCAGCCACGGAACGTTTGCAGAATTGAATCTTCTTAATCAACTTGTACAAAAGTCGATTTGTCTATAAATAAGTTGGCTCGCAGAGCGAAGAATCGCGCTAATGTCGCAACGATCCTGGCTACGTGGTGCTGTGTGCCAACGTGTTCGAAGCATCGGAGCAACATCGCCAGCCGCTCGATTAATCGCGTTATCCAATCAGATTAAGTTGCTATTGCTGGATATCGACACTGTGCCAGACGTCACGTTCGCAAGAACGATTAACCGGGGATGCTGTCGATCGATAACCAGATATTTAACTCGATCTTCCCCTTAATGAATCAACATGAATCACACTGACGACACTTGAAAACCGCCATTGCCATCGTTCGCTACCTCGCGATGAATTTTAACGGAGCCGTTGGTCTATCGAATATAATTGTGCAAACACATGTCGACGTTTCGCGAACTTATTTCTTTCGTTGTCTTACGATATATTTGTCGTTTCAGATAATTTTATTACGACACGAACTTCACTCGATAAAACTGTTTGAAAGAACGATGATACATTAGATGGGACGTCGTCTATATTTTTAATAATGTACAGTGGCTCGTGAAAGTATTTGTATATATTTCATTGAAATTTCATTAATACTGTGTAACGAAAGACTGGGATCAAGATTCGAGTTTGAAAATGTATGTTAAAATATTACTAAACGTTCGAATTTACTAATGCGAGATTCGATTCGAGTGTACATTGTTTACAAAGCGTATGTTTGGAATAAATATTTCATGCTGAGAATGCACATTTGCCAGTGTGTTGAAAATTTCTTTACACGTAACGAAAATGACTCTCATTTCATATGTTATTTTGCAGCAGTCGATAATTTAAAAATAACTTTCTTTTCAGACCAGAGAATAACTTCTATCTTGCGCAGTATGTGTCGATAACTTGAAAATAGCTTTCTTTTTATATCAACAGAATAAATCACATTTCATATGATATCCTGCACAGTAACTTTGTCAATAATTTAAAAATAACTTTCTTCTCACGTCTGAGAATAACTTCTATCTCATCTAGCAGTATAACTTATATGACATTTCTGTCACTGCAGTTGTACGAGATGTCATATAAAACGAAAATTATCTCCTCGTATGGAAAGAAGTAGGCTAGAATTATAGGCTAGAACTTGCTTCTTCATTTCATGTGAAGTGTACGCAAATTATTTAATTCATTCTCTCTATTATAGCGTATTATATTATACTGTAAACTTAAAGGTAATTTCCTTTTTAATTACTGTTTTATTAGAATCAACTAGGTTCTGTACATTTTCAAATAATCATTGTACTTGTGTCTCCATATATATATATATATACACATATATATATATATATATATATATATATAACGCGTAACATATTAATGAAAAATATGTCTAAATATAGTCAAATACTTTCGCGAGACAGTGTACATTTACGGTCCCGAAAATGGAGTGTCGAAGCCACTCTGGTAGCGAAGGATCGCGAATCTCTCGATGTCCTCGAACGATCACCGAGCACCAATCGATCGATGGTGCTCGAGTGTTTCGAGTGGTTGATCCGGATTCACCCCACACGCGTTCTCTGATTCGTTGTCGTCTCCATCCCGTCTGATTATCTCTCAATTAACCGTGGCAAAACCACCTATGGAACTATGAACCGTGGCTCCGTGAAAATTCAACAATTCGATCGAGTCGAATTGAAATTCACCTCCGTGAGTAACCCCGTCTCGAAATAAGCGTGATTCGAGACGCGGAATCACTTGACTTCGAGGCGTTCGAGCGTGCCGTTTGGACATGTTTCGCGCTTAAAATTAATCGCGTGGATCTCGCATGCTGGTAAACTATATGCACATATGTAATGACAAATAATAATGATATAATTGGTTCGTCGACAGCTTTACACAGAAAATGAAAAAAAAAAAAAATAGAAAACAAAAGAAGTCACAGTTTACGAGCACGAAAAATCCGCGCGTCTCTTAAACGTCTAGGCTAACATATCAGACTCAAATAGGCGACCAACGTTTTTAGAAATTCAATTAGAAGCAGCGTTCGACGTTGTAGTATTGTTAGCTACGAGATAGAGAGTAAAAAAAAAAAGAAAAGAGAGAGAGAAAAAAAATAAGGAGATCGATAGAAGCGATCGCTGGTCGCCTGTTGATTAAATCGAGCGAGAAGCGCGAGCGAGCGGCTGGCGGCTCGGTCGCGCTTGCTCGCTCGCGCGCGCAAACCTGCAAAAGAACAGTTATAACAACACAGTGTAAAAATATAAATGAATTAATGGCGAATGTATACATATATATATGTATGTATATATATATATAAGTATAAGAATGTTCATGCACACCTCAATCTTTCTGCCCTCAACCACGGTGCCGTGTAGCCTCTCACGTGCCCGGTCCGCGTCAGCACTATTTGCGAATGTTACAAAACCGAATCCCTGCATGCAAGGACAGACAAAACAACATGCATTAAACTCAACTTACAGACTGCCAGCGCTCGGCAAACAGCCGACTGGCAGGCCCGACATTTCGTGCTCGTCTTGTACAAATACAAAATGTTCAAAATCCAAATGTGTCGTTCGATCAACGAAACTTTTTTTTTTCTTTTTTTTTTGTTCGTTTCTGATTAAGAGAGAAACATCGGTGAAAAAAGGAGAGAATTAAGAAGAAGAAAAGAAACGAGCGTGAAAGAAAGGAAACAAAAAAAAAAAAAAAAAAAAAAAAAAAGAGTGAGAGAAAAGGGCGACGCGTCGCGGTTCTTTGAAGCGGCCCTGGAAGTTAACGAGTGCGTTTTCCGTGGGGGTGCACCGGGTGCAATTCACGCGGGAGACCTTGCCGCGTGTGTCTCGATCGAGTTCCCATCGATTCGACGAACTTTTCATTGAAGAATTCGTGAACGAAGCGAGCCGTGTGGCTGTGGTCCTCGAGAGAATTTCGTCGAATTCATTTTGCTTTTCCTCGCGGTTTTTTTTTTCATCCTTTCCCTCTCGAATCTATTCTTCCGTTTATTTCTCGGACGCACAATGACCGTCTGCCGCTAATTAATTCTCGAGATTCTCTCGAGACACGGCCCAAGGGCTCGGGGAACATTCGCGGAATTTCTTTCGGCGCCCGAGACATTCGTATCGATCGTAGCGCATTGAGTTCGACGAACGTTGGAAAAGAAAATTCTTACTTCATCTCGAATAATTTCGAATATACTATTGAAATTTGAAACAAACTCAGAACCCGATCTCTATATTCAAACGCGACCTGGATGAAACTAATGTTCTCACGTTATATTTGTTACTTTGATTATATCTGTCTCTCTCTTTTTTTTTTAGAGAGAAGATACAAAAGGGACGCGAAATGATCGAGAGCACTCGTGTCAAAATACAAAAGAAAAAAAAGACGTAAATATTGTATCGTGCGTGTGAAAAAAGGATCAAAGATGGACGAAAGAAGCACGATCTTTCAGCCGAAATGTCGGTTTGCCAGAGAGTCTGCGAGCGCGTCATACTGCTTACGGAGACGCACCAAACAACGTGCAACAAATAAGTAAATATAAAATCATGGTAAGAAATCATGGTCACATTAATCATCTCATTATCATATCATATCATATCGTGTCATGTCATCATGGTCATCGTCATATCATTAAAGACTCTTGCTTGTACCGAGAGGTGCGTGTACGAGAAAAAAAAGGAAAAGAAAAGAAAAAGAAGAAGAGATAATTAAAATATGAGAAGGAGAAGTTAGAACACGAGGATCGGATTTGGAAAAGTCGGATTTTTTTTTTTAAGGAGGGAGGGGAGGATTTCTCAATCGAGAGTGTGTGTCTGTGCTGTGTGTGCTCGTGTGTATGGTGCCATTCGTCTCGAACGCGATGGTGATTGGAGAAACTGTAACGTCGAAGCTTTCAGTGCCGAGTGATGAACTTGTTGTTGTTGGGGGGGAGGGAAGGGGATTTTGGATAATATTCGATGCAAACACGCTCACACCTTTTCTTGACGCTTTGAAGAAAGTGTCAACAAGAGAATCGCCATAAATCTCGATATACGATTGTATAAATTTCTTTGTAAATTTGACTTGCAGATTGTTAAAGAAATATACAGTACAATTCGAACGAATTGCAATTTTTTTCTTTCTTCTGTCGAATTACATATTTAGGATGTGGAGAATATTTTGAAAGAAATTATTATTTGTAAGATAATATCTTCATGGAATCGCGATGAATATCAGTGGAATTACTAGAGAAGTATATTTTGAAAGAATTCGAGTTTCTTATTTTCTACAAAACGAAGCCCATCTATTCTAAACAATAAGTAACTTACATTATTACATACTCCAAAAGTGAAAATGAGCGTATCCTTAAAATGAACGAAACCCATTCTAAGGAGTTCCCATTAAAACGTACGTTGTTATCTCAACAATGAAACAAATCGATTCCAGAGGACGGAAAATCACATTAAAATTCTCGAGAACAAAAACTCGCGCTGTTGCGTTCAGAAATGAAGAAACCCTACAATAATTCGCAAATTCACACTTATATTTCAAAAACGAGTTGAATTTATCCGAAAGGACAAGAAGTCTTGAGACTCGCGCTACACTGTTTCAGAAATAAAACGAACTTACAAGAATGAAAAACCAACATCTCGAAAGAAGCAAAACTTCACGAACAAAACGAATCTACATCTGCTTTATGTTAAAAAGACACGCAATTCGCCTTATTATTATTTTATCTCGAAACGAAGGAAAGAAGAAAAGAAAAAATAAAGAGCTGTCTTCCTCTGCCAAAGAAATTAATTTCTACGTAATCAGAAGGGGTGNCCACGCGCGACCTAGTTTTCACTTTTCTTCGATTCTCAAACGCAGCTGCACCCCTCCTCCTTCGTATACTCTCGCGAACGAGGCGAACTTTCAAACCGCGGGGGTGAAAACAACCCTCGCGGCGCCGCTGCGTCTCTTCGAACGAAAAATCACGTCCCCGAACATCCCCGTGACCAGGTTGCCTGTCCTCTCGGTTCTTCGAGAAAGTCTATCTTCTCGCGAATGATTACAGATCGTCGGGGGACGTGGTCGAAGAATAGAAACCACGGAGGGATGGCGGGAGGGAGGAAGATTGCGAAAGTTAGGATCTCGCGGGTGATCTGGAAGTTGGAAGGATGAAAATGGTCGCGAAACTCGTCGATCGGTTTCGTGAATTTCGTGAAAGGAACTGGATGGCTGTAGAGGTTGTAGAGTTCGAGCGAGTTGAGTGGAGTTTTACAAGAAGGCAGGGGGAGGGGGGGATTAACGTGCGATAAAGAGTGGAAACGGACGTTAATTCAGGGGTTGTCTGAGATCTCGAACGCGCGAATTCATCCTGGTGACGAGGACTTCGAGGTGCCTGGGACGCGGCCGTGTGTGACTTAAAGTCTAATTGTATTCTCAGGGGTGGGTTGACAGGGGTGGCTCGCAGCCTAAGGGCGACGTGAGCTTACCTTGCTTCCTCTTTCGTTAAATATGATTTCCACGTCGAGGATCGGCCCGAATTGCTGGAAAACAGAAAGCAGTCGTCTCGAGAACTTTGTTACGGTGGTTAACTGTTAACCTTTAGAGGACCAATCGTGCTTTCGAGTAAAATTAATATTCGTATAACAGTCGTGTAAAATTTTCGAGACTTACTCTCGCGAGATAGAAAACGGTCTTAGTCCTCTAAAGATTAATAAAAAAGCGAAGATTATTTACCATTAATTCGACTGTTTTTATATTACATTCCCTCTAATGTTGCTTTATATGAAGGAAATTTGTACCACGTTATTTAACATTATNATCGTGGATTAATAATAAAAAAGGAAAAATGGCCAACTCACCCCGAACATTGCCCTGAGGTCAGGGTCTCGAAAACGGAAAGGTATATTGCTGACGTGAAGGCGTTTTGGTTGACCTTTCAGATCGGAACCCTGTGTCGCGGTTGCAGGTGTGGTTGCACCTGAAGTGACAGGTACTAGGGTGCTGCCTTCCACGGCACCCTCAGGGTTCGTCTCGTTGCCAGCAGGCGTGGGTGCTGGTTGCTGGCCACCACCTCCTGCAGCTGCAGCTGCCGCGGCCGCCACTGCTGCCTGAAACACCTCCGACTATTGTCGAAGATCCAAGAACAACCACATCAAGCTCGCTATACAGTTAGTATACGTGTTTCATTCGAGACTGATCGGTAACCAAATGGTTCCTTTTCACTTCTGTTCAATATTCAGGTGTATTCGATGACGAAAGTCGCAGAAGTCTATGCATACTTAAAATAAAAATTATGTGCATTATTCGAGAAATTTTGAAATTCTTTACTGAATCTCAACTGATAAATAAGTTGGTACTTTTTTTTAAACTTTGAATTCACGGTGACTGACAGTGTTTGAAGACTGAATATGTGAACGATAAATCAATCTATTTAGAAGTTGATTGGCGATTTTTTAGTGTGGACACCTTTCTAGTTTTGTTACAACAGCTTTGTAATAATTTCTTGATAACCGCACGAGCTAATTTCAGAAACTGATCTATTACATCTTTAATTACTTTCAATTTCGTCAAACAAGTATACAATTATTATTCAATTCTTTAGAAAATCTATCAAAAAATAATGACAGAGTCTGAGCAACTTTATTATTTACTGTATTTACAATTAATACAACAGCTCGTGCAATAAAGTTGTAAATTTTTGAGCTCTAATTACTAACTATAATAACAACAGGAATAATACTAATTAAAACNACAAAATAATTTAGTTGGCCACCTCCTCCTTCCTAAATAACATCAAATGTAATCACTTCTTAAAAGGCGTCATACATCACGGAACACTATAAAATTATTTAAACATGCAAAAATGACTGATTCAAAACACGTGAAATCCAATGTTTTTTGTTTAATTCCTAATCTGATATACAATTACATTCTGTATATAATTATATCAATTATGATATAGCCCTGTAGAACGTAATAAATTCACGAAGACTACAGCCTACTATACATTTAATATTGTCTAAGATATTAGAGTTCAATCGATCTCAAATTTTCAAAAGGAAATTGTAAATTATTACAGCAACTTCTGAGCCCTGTAGAACGTAATAAATTCACGAAGACTACAGCCTACTATACATTTAATATTGTCTAAGATATTAGAGTTCAATCGATCTCAAATTTTCAAAAGGAAATTGTAAATTATTACAGCAACTTCTGGAAAATGCCAGCTACCATCTGACCATGTGCGTCGATGACCATGTTCAGGTGAAGGATCCATGCGGGCAAAATGGTCAGAAACGAAAATGCGGCTTCACGAGTCGCTGACTAAACCGGGAGCGGATAATTGACCAGACGAGCGACGAACAAAGTGACTACGTCGTCCGGAACCACGACATTGTTCGCGAACTCTTCACGCTCGACTCAACCCTGCCCCGAAATGCTCTGCGTGCACTTCGTTCGTGCCGGGGTTAATTAGACACCATCATCCGCGACCAACTGTCCCTTCGACAGTCCTCGTACGTCCTGATCCTTCCTCGAGTCACGATTCACGATTTTACGATATGTAAAATGATCGAGTCGATCGTGAGATGGAGAGAGGAGCTCAAAAAGGGGGACAGAAAGCGAGTTGAAATTGGAGAATTGGAGAATTTAAGTGGCGATCCATGGGGAAATAATATTGAACGAATGATGCAGTTTAGCTGATTCATCCATTGAGCCTCGTTTCAGAGCTGTGCACACTGACTTTTTGTTTGAAAATTAAATTTCGTTCGAAGCGCGAAAAGAAATAACGACGTAGTTAAATAAATACTATTCTTTCCTCTGAATTTTTCAATTGTAGCTGTATCCTGTTGTTATAATGTCGTTTGTATTGTACACGTAGCGTCGTTTAATTTTTGATTGGCAAAATGAGTGCCTTCGAATACTTCAATTAATTAATAAGAAAAAAAAAGAGATTTATAGAAATTAAAATATAGAAATTAAATCATGAACAATGTTTGATCAAAAATGAACGAAGATATTTGGAAAAGATTATTTACAAATTTTTTTTTTTAATCTCTAAATGATAATAAACCAACAAACAATAAATCATCCGAAATTGACTTTTATACTTTCTTTCAACAGTTGAAATCTTTGTCATGTTCTGAACTGTCCTGATGAAGGATTCAAGGGCAAAGATTTCGTCGAAAATTACCAGATCTGTATNGATGAAGGATTCAAGGGCAAAGATTTCGTCGAAAATTACCAGATCTGTAATGATAATTTTATTTCTAAACTTTGCCCAAGTTTCTAACATTTAATATAAATTTATTCTTCTTATTGTTCGAGTTTCTCAAGGTTTCTTTATTCAACTTCAACATTAAATCCGTAATTTCCGACAGCGTGAATAATTTCAATTCGTAACAGACTTTTTCAATTGAGCTTCATCCCACCGATCTTTCGCTCTGATCCCCTCGTTCCTCCCCTGAGAAACCAAAATCTCCATTGTGCTCTAAACTTAACAGGCGAGGAGAATCAGAGAATTGATAGGGGAGCGAATGAACAGGGTAGAGAGAGAGAGAGAGAGAGAGATTACACGCAACCCTTTAATTAAAAGCTGTTGTCAAGCGTGTCTACTAACGCGATGCCACGGAGAATTACCAAAGTCTCTCCTTCTCTCTCTCTCTCTCTCTCTTGGCCAGTCCGAAATCCAGCCAACCGTCTAGTAAATCGATTTAACGAACGAAATTACTTTAATTAGCGCGGCTAATTAGGTGGCTTTATGAGTCGCGCTAATTGCCGCAACTAGGCGCGCCGCGACGAGTTATCGCGCGCTTAAACAAATTTCGAGCGTTTGCGCGACGAGCCGAGAGAGAGAGAGAGATTTCAGCTTCGTTCGTGCGACGACGACGACAACGACAACGACGTATAGGGGGAGGAAACAGGCGACAGGATATTTGTTTGATGAAGCTGGTAAACCATGCGGAAAGAACTGGTTGATCCGGCTTCTGTAGACAAGGAGCATATCGTTCCTTTGACACGAGTCAGTTGATGCAAATTGACTGCAGAAGTGGTCTCGTTACTGTGCGTTAAATTGTTATGGAGAAGTGTTAACACGGGCTGCTTGAATTTGTTGATTCAATGTCGCGTGAATGAGCATGTTTTACAGGAGGTCGACTTTTAATCGTTCCAGACGCGATCTAACGAACCCGTCGGTTCATATTGCAAGCTGAGTTAATCATCATTGTGAAACTGAAAAGAATACTCTAATCAGAAAAATACGACCGAGTCCGAACTCTGTGGAAAATAATGGAAATACTAAAACGAGTAAATAAACGTAGAGAAAATATCTGGAAACGAATAACTAGGAACGAACGAATTTAAGTAAGCTAATTGAAATAATCAAACGAATATTAATATAAATTATATTATTTTCAATATTCAACGCCTCGGCCTATCGAAAACTGAGATACAAAACTCGTATAAAAATTAGAAAAATTAGAAAAATAAAATCGAAGAATATTAAGAAGGACTTTGTCTCTCGAAGAATGACTGAAATTTATCTCTGCAAATTTACCATCGTAAATTGCTCATTTCGGGCAATTCTTAATATTTAATCACTTGCAGACAATCACTCTCTGGATTCCATGATGGAACTTTCGTACCGCGGGCAACTTTCTCCATCCGAATCTCCCTCTGTTCCTCAACTCGTACGCGCGTGGAATTATCGAGGATTACGTTACGTGACGTAATAACGGGAAATCAGGCGCCGGATGTGTGGACTTTTGTCGGAGGGGCCGCAAAGGGGGCGACGAAGCAAGGACGAACGGTTTTCGAAAGTAAGTTGGACAGAGAACTAAAAGCGGTTTCGGCGTGCTGGCCCGAGTAGTCGATCAACTGTGTGCTGTGTGACCTCGGTTTCACAGGGTCGTGTTCCGCTATTACATCCGCCGGAAGAGAACGTTTCCCCCTTCTTGTCTAGTGTAGCGAGAGAGCGTCAACGAAACGGTTTGGTGAATCCGAAAATTCTTTCCGTGCTGCACGCTTTCAGCCTCGCGAATTGTTCAAATATATATACAACGATACATTTTGAATATAACGTAGAACACAATTAAAGAACAAAAGATTGTTGGAATTTAATATGATGGTTTAGCGTAGAGAAATGTGCCTTTTTTTGGAATTATTTGATTATGATATTGTAATATACTGTTCCTCTTACTTTTTCATATAATATTGTTATTTTTATACCAGTAGTCTTTTTTTTTTTAATTTAATCTTACGTTCCAAAAATGCAAGCATGCAGATCTTGAATGTCCCCTCTTGTTCTTAATGAATATAACGCACTACTCATGTTTTCAACTGTACTTCAAGATCGATTCATTGATTTAATTTTCTCAACGTACCCTGAAAAGTTTCTTGATTACTTTGCATACAATTGTAAATCACTCTGATCTACCGAAATACATTTATAGTATTGATGCGAGAAGAAAGACAATACATTCTATGAGAATAGAGATGCTGAATCGTCATCCCAAAGAAACAGAACAAAAAACAATGCAAATTTAAAAAAAGAGAGAAAAAAAAACTGCAAAGATAAACTCATTAACAATACAGAAGGATACGCAAAATCATGATTGAATAATTCCACAAATTTACGAGAATTAAGAATTTACAACGATAAATAATCGGTGCAAGTTAGCGACGCATTTCACTCCAAGTTGCAAAGTATTAATTTTACAGTTTGAAACGTATGAAATATTTCCATTCCGATTCTTAATTGTGATATGGCAGATCGACCGGCCTCGAATGAAAACCAGACAAATTCAAATCAACGAATGATAGTAGTGATAGTAATAATAAAGGTATTCTCAAGCGTCACTCACAATAGCCTGTTGATCGACGCCGTTTGGAGGCGGAGGCGGACTGAAGCTAGCCGCGGTCGGGGCACCAGGGGCGGTTGGATGTGGGGCACCAGCCGGTGGTGGGACTTGGGGTCCGCTTGGTGGCGGCTGTTGGGGTGCACCGCTGTTATCTTCCTTCACTGGCACCGGGGGTGGTGGTTTCACTTCACCGGCAGCGCCAGCCGCCCCGACGACACCCGCTACGCCGTTCACCGGCGGGGGGAAGACACCCCCACCGTAGGGCGCAGCCATGCCTGTCTGCACCATGTGCTGTAAATCAAAATTACGCTGGTTACTCGAACTCCTGCCCTTCTGATCGATCACTATTGAGTAAAATGTAATGGTAATTAAAAGTTGATTGGCTTTACCATCGTATAATTTGGATAAATTCGAATAATTTGAATATGATAATAATTACGTTTTCTACGACTTTTCCAACGTGTTCTTTTCATTCATCAATGTACAGCAGTGTCGTGCAGTAGTGAACAAATTGATGTACTACTTCACTTGATTGAGTATTAAATTGTACGATAGCTTCAATTAAAAATTAAATTTGCATACGTCGTCTAAGAGTTCGAAGCATCCATAAATATCGCATCATTTTAATCATAATTTTATTTATTGAAAGGAAAACGTGGCACTATTCGAAATTTGCTTCAAATTTTTGGACGATCGTGTTCATTCTTTGACGAAATAATTTCGATAATTTCTTGTATCGAAAAGCAAGAATTCTTAGAAAGTTTGTATTAAATGGCAGCTGCTGAACACGGGAACCCCTAAACACCAGAGTATCTAAACTCACAGTTCACACCAAGATATTCCCAAATATCGAGCAACGCTCGAGTACCGAGTTATATCTCTGAGAAATTTCTACTAATGAAGATTCTTAGAATACTAGATATTCCTACCGTGCTTATAAATAGCGAAATATTTTGGCGCGATTCCACCAGAGTGTCGCGGTTCACCGCGGCCGTTCAAATAATACTGTTCAGTGAACGAAAGAATCACGTTCGTATTGTGGACTAATCGTTTCATTCCAAGTATAAATACGCAACACTACGCTCTTCTCTTCCTTTTGAACATTTTATTTGGTTTAATCAATCGAGAATCAACGTTTCATCAATGACAGATATCTGACTGTTAATACACAAATCATTGTATTTATGAAATATATTTATTTAATATTTTTCTCATTAATACTTTTCGTCTGTGTCCTACAATTTAAAATGATAGTTGAAAGTTTCTGTCGTATCGTAACGATGCGCGAATTCATAGAATTTGTATAATATATAAAATATTCTAAAATAATATTTAATTCTGTTTAGGTTTTATTTATGTTAGATTATTACGTTCATAAAAATAGAAAAAAAAATTGCAGAAACGTTCGAAGTCTAAATTATATTCTTTTATAATCATATCTCTCGTGTTTTCTGATTTCAATATTCACTTCTTAATATCGTACTTATTGTTCGAGTTTCTGGGTCTTAGTATACCAAAACCTAAACCTTATTGTTATGTTAATTTATTGTAGCATAAAAAGACATTACGCAAATTAAATTCGTTACAATATTATACGTAGATAATATTTAATATGCCTACAACAATACCTTCAAACTTCAAAAAATTGAATTAAAATCTAGTTACAATTATATCTAGTGTAATAAATAAGTATGAAAATAATAATGTTGGAAGATCTGTTTTACAAAAATGTAAGATGATCTGAAGAGAATTGCAAATGTGTACTAAATGTGTACGTTAGAATTTATAGAATGTATATTATCTATATTATCTTATAGAATCGATATTCCAAACCGGCACATTTTACGTAAGCAAGAAACTCGAAATGGACATCGGTCTATTAACGGGAATATCCCGATAGGGTCGTGCGACAAATTTTGCATTTCAAATGGGAGAAACAAGACGATGATTTGTGCCCGTATGAATTTTTCACGTTCGCGGCGACAATAAATACGCTCCACTATTAAAAGTAGACGCCGCGAACAAGCCGCAAATCATTTCGCGTGTTGCACGCGCGCCGATTAGCCACATGCTACAAATCTCTCGTTTTCACCTCTTTGCCTTGAAGCGACTCAATAAAAACGTTAGAAAAGAAAAGAGAGTGTAAGAAAGAAACAGTTGTTCCTAGTTGTTTCTTTTTCTTTTCTTTTTTCTTTTTTTTTTTTTTGGAGCTTGAGTCTCATTCATGTGTTTCTTAATAATCCTGTCTTTTAATATTTGGCGTAGTTTAATAATGGAATGTGCGACTGCATTTAATTGCAGTATCAGTGATTAAATTGAATACCGCGCTCATGGACAGAGATTAATGGAGCTCTGTGCAAATCGTGATAGTATTTCGTTACCGTTTGTTAAACGACCATGGGCTACTTTGATTAAATTAGCTGCGAATTGACGTAGACGTTGATTTATGAAATTACTGGAGAACTGTTCTGTCATTGGAACATTATTTATCGAAATGTGATTTTTGGACGATTTATTTCTAACTATTTTGTTTTATATCAATTTAGGTCTAATAATGAACCATTCCAAATAAATTATGAATTACAATTTTTAATTGCCTCAATGTATTTTCTTTAAGGTATCAATTTGACAGAACATTTCACACGGATTTCTTCATGTATTAAAATCAATCTTCAGAAGAGAAAACAAACTCTAAAGTTAAAATATATATGCACATGAGAAATGTAATGTATGTAAATACAATATGTCGAAATATATTTTTCAACGTATCCTTCACAAGGCAATACGTACAAGAAATCAACTACGAATTCTTCACGTTTTTCACGAATTTTATTTCGAGTAAAAGTGAAAAAAAAACCGAACATTTTGAAAGCTACCAGACTTAGAGAAACGATTCAAATGTACGTGCTTTCTTTCGTCTAGAAGACAGAAAATCCGAATTTTGACAAAATGGTATTATACGAGAAATGAACAACGNTTTCACAAGGCAATACGTACAAGAAATCAACTACGAATTCTTCACGTTTTTCACGAATTTTATTTCGAGTAAAAGTGAAAAAAAAAACCGAACATTTTGAAAGCTACCAGACTTAGAGAAACGATTCAAATGTACGTGCTTTCTTTCGTCTAGAAGACAGAAAATCCGAATTTTGACAAAATGGTATTATACGAGAAATGAACAACGTTTCATAGAAGCTCTATGGACCGATGGGTCTTTAGAGATGTCAGTAATTTTTCATCATATATAAAGAAAAGCTCGTTCTTCGTCGTATCATAAACTTTCCCACGTCCTTCACACTTCGATCCCTCTGACGCAATAATTCAAGTACGCGTCAGCGTATTATCGAAAGTATCATCTGAAAATCCCCATCCTTCAAAACGAATCCGGCTCGTCCCTTTTGCGCGAGCCCCTAATACGCGTTGAAACCATCTCGCTTCCATTTCCAGGTTGCCACGGTTAATCCCCGCGGAAAATCCTCTTTTCCTTCGCGCCTCCTCGCAATTACGTAATCCCGCATTTGCATGCGATCGTCGTCACCGTAAGACAATACTTCTCAACGAAGACTAACGTCTTCCGCGCCGTAGAGTACGCGTTACGAATGCGAAACCGCGTTCGCCGACTGCTGCAAACGTCCGCGCCGCAAAATAGAACCGATTTCTTTCCGGCCGATGCGATGAGAACAATAGAAAACGAGCTGGCAGACAGGTCACGAACGCCTGGACCTTCGTTTCGTGACCTCATCTTTCCGGATTATTTCGAAACACGTCGTACGTTCATCCTCGCGAAACCATTTCTCTACATTCTGCGGACCATCGGGGATCGTACGAGTACGAAGATGAACCGAACGCGTGATATAAATATGATTATACCATAAATAAATCATGGTAATGAAATTGTAACTGATGTTCTACCATTTGCCATTGAGATCACTTTCATTAGAATTAATTTGGAGAATTAGTCACAGCGATAGAAGCACTCATAATTGAATGAATAATTGTATTAAAAAATTCTATGATCAATTACATGTGTCATCGAATAAATAATTATATATGTGCAATTTTATGATGAATTACATCTATAATCCTATATATGTATAATATTATTATACAGAGAGTATTTTAGAAGAAAAAGAAANATGTTATAGTCGTATAATATTATTATACAGAGAGTATTTTAGAAGAAAAAGAAACTTACGACGTGTACGCAATTTTATGATGAATTACATCTATAATTCTATATATGTACAATAATGTTATAGTCGTGTAATATTATTATACAGAGAGTATTTTAGAAGACAAAGAAGCTTACGACGTGTACGCGAGCAACGAATTCCCTGGTTCTCGTTCATCCTCTTTGACACGTCAGTTAACCGATTTGTCGCGAACAATGCAGTTCCACATGCGCGTCTGCGTCAACTAGCACCAAGTTTACAAGAAAACGAAGCGAGCGTAACACTCTGTCCGACAAACGATTCGGTTAACCATGGATCTTATTAATATCAAAGGAAGTCTCCGAAGCTGAACAAACTAAAGGAGAACCGTGTAACAAACTCAATGCAGGGAACACGTGGTTCGCGAAGTTTTCGCAAACTCGATCGGCAAGCAGCTGCGCGAGCCGACAAAATCGTGCGAACAGCAGAAGGCCGGCGTTTTCCTTTCGCCTCGAAACTTCGCCTCGAGCTTGGCAAGCCAATTTATTTCTTCTGGCTGGTGGATAAACAAGCCGTCGATACGCATGGCGGCAGAACCCGAGAATCAATGTCACGCGCGAATCAACGAATCGAATCTCATTTCCACGAGGCAGACGCCACGCAGAAATTAATTTCCCACGATTTGCCACGCTTCGCGCCGACTTCTGACGAAAGTTTCCCTTCAAAGGATCGATTAGGGAAGTACAACGATTTCATTTGAAAAAAAAAGTCGAAGAAAGTGAGAATTGAACGATTGTATTGAGATCATTATCGACGAAATTTAACAAAGTTGGCGAGTCAATTGTAGAAGATTATAGTGATTTATATTAATTGTAGTCATTTATGTCGATATATTAGACAGTATACCAACGTGATAAATTTAATACATTCTTCAGACGAAAGTTTTCCTTCAAAGGATCGATTAGGGAAGTACAACGATTTCATTTGAAAAAAAAAGTCGAAGAAAGTGAGAATTGAACGATTGTATTGAGATCATTATCGACGAAATTTAACAAAGTTGGCGAGTCAATTGTAGAAGATTATAGTGATTTATATTAATTGTAGTCATTTATGTCGATATATTAGACAGTATACCAACGTGATAAATTTAATACATTCTTCACGACAGAGATTAGCAATAACAGCAATGATAGTTGAATTAACGGCCCCTAAAATCAGATCATTTAATTTTAAATTTCCGTGGAAGTCCAATGATATACAAAGAATTAAGAATTAAGCGACGTTGTATATAATTAAGATAAGATGAACTCCATCCGCTAAAAAGTTCTCAACGATTTCTTTTAGATTATAATAATATAATTTAGACAGCAAGCGCGATGATGTAATATGTTTCAATTTATATTGAGAAACAGGACATGTTGAAAAGCTTGATGATGAAACAAATTGAACAAATTGCAAACATATTGTCCCGATGAGAAACTGGGAAATTAGAGGCGAAGAAAGCAATAACTCGTCAATTTATTAATAATATGTATTGACTGGTAAGTTATCGTGCGAGAGGTCGTTGAAAAGAGAAAGAGGAGAGGATTCTTTGATGAAGCAGAGAGACGCGAGAAGAATGAAAATCTAAAAAGAATCTAAAAAGAATCATACATTTATATGGATCGAGTAACCTCGAAAAATCATCGTAATTCTCTTCACGTTCGTAACAGAATAAATTGATTAATGTATTCGCTGTTATTGACGCACGCGTTTGTTTGATGCAATTATTCGAGTGATAGATATTTGTGTGTTTTTATTTTATTTTATGATAAAACGTCCTAGAAAACTGAAAAAAAACAGCAGTGTGTTACGAAAAACATTGAAGATAAATAAGTATAATTATCTACTAGATTATCTTCATTTCTTATCAAATTTATTCTTGTTGGAGAAAATATGCTAATTTCCTGTAATAATTGTAAAATTATTAGCTAAATTAAAACTTAGCCTGCAAATAATATCATTGGCTTATAGATGACTGTAGTAATTTATGTTAGATTACAAAAAACTTGAAGTATTCGATTGTATTCTATATTTTTGAATAAAAAATTCCAAAATTACGTAATTTAGTCTTAGTTATAAGTTCAACGACACCAGTTAAAGATTAATGAAGTTTAATTAAATTATGATTCAATTATTTGCGTGGAAACTCGTAAAGTTTCATTGACAATATTAATTCAATTCTGCGACAGGACCTGATAAAAAAAAAAAGGGTTCCAAAAGATAATAAATACGTAGTTTAGGAACATAAGACGACATAACCTTCGACTTCACTTTACTTCCTTTTAGAATAAATTATTATCTCGTTACTCAACTTCCGCGCCGTTAATCGAATCTCGTAAATCTCTCACGCGAAGCCAGCCAATACGACGACACCTCCGCCACTTGATTTTCATAAACGACCATCCTTGAATTTAATTACACCAGTCTGCAATTACGACTTTCTTTCTTTTTTTTTATCGTCTCTCTCTCTCTCTCTCTCTCTCTCTCTCTCTCTTTCTCTCTCTGAAACGGTCATTAACGAGCACTTTTTCATCCGTCATTTGGACGCCGAGCCAGAAATATTCAGGGAGACACGGCTCCTTCTTCTCGTTCGAAGAAGAAGATTCATTAAACGTTATCAGAATGCAACTNAATTCTAGGGTACACGAAGACGACAAAGCCTATTTAATTGATGAGAGAGGGACGCTCTCGATCGCGAGAATCAAGCCTCCACCTCTGATCACATCGAAAACCTTTTGTCGAGGCAGCGAGATCGCTTCGTCGAATGCGAATCTCGAGTCTCAATTCTCTGGTGCATCGATCAATGAAATTGCTCGGTGCCAAGAAACGTTCATTCGCCTCCGAATCGTAAACCATTAAATCACACATCCTACTCTCGATAAAATTCCACTAGATCCACTTTCAACAGTCAAATGAAATGAATATTCCTTCGAAATTAAATCAACGTTGTGTTAATCTTATTCCGCTCTTTGGATCAATTTTTTTGTCGACTATAAAATAATATATTTAAGCATGCTCATATTTTCAAAATTTTATTGCATTTTGTTTATTGCTCCATTATTTCATAAACGCGCCGTGATAAAAATATCAAGTGAATTATTTACAACTAAATTTTGGATCATTAAGTATTTGTGGAAAATGTAGGCATACAGAAATATACAGGCAATGGATACAACATGTAAATTGGAAGCAAAATACTTTCATAATACTTGGGAAAAAAATTCTCGTCAGGTTTCTTTAATTGTATTGATAAAAATGTGAACTTGCAATTAAATAATAAGCTTTTAATTTTGAATCTTTCTAATTAAGTAACAATATTATTCTCCTATATATGAAGGATCAAAAAATGTTTTAAGTTCGAGAGAAACAAAAAAAAAATAATTATTTATATATATATGCGCATGATTCCTCGTTTTAATTTCACATTAAAAATTTAATTGAAGACTATGAAGAATGAAATTTGAAACAAATTTGACGTAAATTTTAAACTGTATTTCCAGCGCGCGAGTGTATTTATTTTCAACATAGTGGGAAAATTTATGGTGGATGATTATTCAACCTTCAAAGTATTATCGTGGATGAAATTTTAGCACGCGAAAATTTGATCGCAATACCATTATCCTGTAATGTATTACAATATTATTCGCAATCGTTACAATCATTATTCTTTTCAAAAATACTTTCCGACCAATGCCGAATAATAATGTACCATTTAACCGCTCCATTCGACTTTATTGATTTTTTAGAAAGGAGAATCTAAAAGGGANAAAATATTTTTTTTTTTTTTTTTTTTACTGAAACGAGGCAACTCTCGACTCTGCTACGGCCCTACAATTCTTTATATTCCAATCTCATCTCAGCAAACAATAGAAAATTCTTAACGCTTTTAAAGAAAATATAAGAATTGAAAACGAGCAATCGCGAGATATAATGGCGTCCTCTTTCTCGAGATATACATTCTTCAACGTTAGTTTGCAAGTGCAAAACAACACGGATCGTTGCAAATGAAAAACATGGAAGACACAACGCGTCTCCTCTCTCGTTCATCGTCTGGGCGTTTAGTTTTTCCACGAGGTTCGATGAAATCCAAGACTGACGGAGGAAACGCAATAAGATCGGAAGAAAGAAAAGATGAAACGAATGTATCCAATCCGACAGCGGCGGCAAGCGCGACGTTCGACAAGATGCGGTTAGCCGAGTAGAAAAATGCGCCGATTAATCGGAGCACGTGACGAGAATATCGATGGCAAGGTGACACGTTGGCAAGGGCAGGCTCGACTTGCCAGACAAACAGATTAATCCGACGACTTCCCGGTGAAAACTTCCGCGCCAGGCCATTGTCAAGCGAATAATTTTCTTGGACGGGAGTCCGAGAGGAACAGGGAACAATTACCAGATGAGACGAGACAGGAAATAATGGCGCTGTTGCAGTAACAGGGGCAAATTCCTCGAATTCAGAGGGATGGTGTTTTATTTTTCGCTTCCCGACGAAACGCCAACTTATATTACACGCTTCTTCCCTTGTGTTACACTTTTTCTTTTTTTTCTCTTTTTCCATCTATCCGTACGCCTTTTTCTCTATTTTTCCATTGTATTTCACTACGATATTGTCTGCCAGCTAAAGACGCAATAACGGAAGAAATTTATGCGACACACTACTTAATGAATTACCGCCTTATCCGTTAGGAATGCTCGTTTTTTATGCGCGGCGAATGAACTTGCGTTTTCCTTGCCGGGGAATCAATTCATGTAATTTCTGACCGACTTCGATACGAAAAACACGTTCAAAGTTCAGTTCGATCGAAATTGGAAATTCAAATAAATTCAATTCATTGAATAAATGATAATAGCATTCGTTAAATGAGAAACTTGAAAAATTATGTATATACTGATAGGAAATCCACTATTTGGTCAATCTATTAAAGACCAATGTTTCGCTTCAATCGATTTATGTTATTAAATTTTCTTTCTACACCCACTACCACCACCAAAAATATACAACGCTCTTTAACTTTTAGATGAAACAATTTTCATAGGAACGAGAATATTACACGTTCTAACTTTGTATAAATAATTTTAGTATGTAGAGAACATTATAAATAAAACGTTTGTCTATTAGAAGCGAAATTTACTACTATTCACCACAATTTTAACAAGAGTGTAAGGAAATGAATATGATCTCAAGGATTTACTTTCATCAAAATTCTACGATTTTGTAAAATTTCAAGAAACAGAATTATTTCGTGAACCTCAATGGATTAAAGGGCAAACGTTCCATCTCCGAAGAAATCTCTAATCCAAAACACATTCGATCGCTCGAACGATTGATCCTTGCCCTCTCGAAAAAGGATTTACATAACCGCAACTATCCCTGAATACTTTTCAATGAGAAAGGAAATTAGCATCGGGGACCGCGTATATCATAAGGGCCAGCCGATGGCAAGACCGATCGATCTACTTGCTGGAAATAAAGTACCGATACACACACCAGAGGCTGGAAATAGCCCATCCTGCCCTATATTTCAAAATACACGTCGTCGAGCCGTGGAAAACCTCCTTGCCGAGGGTTCGACGGGGGAAACAAGAGCGGAGAAAGAGAGAAAGAGACACGTTGTTAGTAGATGGACGAGCGTAACAACAAGATAAGAAGGAAAAAAACAGAGAGAGAGAGGGAGAGAGAGAGAGAGAAATTAACGTGAGTAGAATCAACGTCGACAACGAGTGGTTCGGGTGGATGACGTTCGTCCACTTCGAGCGGTTGAAGCCTCATTGGCCTCCGATTCCCCAGGAAATAATATTAAAACCGGGAAGGGGTGGTCCAATAGCGCGGAGCTGGCTATGGACGCGCTTGACCCAAAAAGCGACTCTTTTTCCTGAAAAGCCAACGGGAACGTGACCCTATGCCATCCCTTTCGTTTTTTTCTTTTCTCCTTCTCCATTTCTCTCTCTCTCTCTCTCTCTCTCCTCGTGTTTCTCCCTTCTTCTTTCGCCCGCCCTCCCCCTTCCCTTTTATTTATTCCCGCGGAATTGGCAGTAGTAATGCCAGCGGATTAATGTCGACGGATAATGCCGCGAACTTGTGACGCTGTAATCTGCCTCGAAATTTTTCGTCCAAATTCTCGCTGCGAACAAGCTACTCGCCGCTATTTCCCTCGCGAATATAGTATGAAACCGGACGAGTGAAAAAAGCTGGGGGACACGCGTCCAGTTGCAGGGAAATCGTCGCGCGCGCGGAAATTAACCGACCTAACGGATCGAACGGATTTTTCGGAGGAAAATAGACAGACAGACAGACAGAAAGAGAGAGAGAGAGAGAGAGAAGCAGAAAGAACGAGGAAGAGGTTGGATGAAATCGATTGCAGCCTGTGTATATGTTTCTTTGCCCCCGTGTTAACGGGAAAATCGCCTTTTCTTCCGTGTAATTTTTGCTTCTTTTCTTTTTTTTCTCTCTCTTTTTTCTCTTCAACACGTGTGTACAAAAAAAAGAAAAAAAAAAGGATAAAGCGGCTTTTTGCGAGAAGAACGAGCAAGTTGAGAGTAGATTATTTGCTAATGCATGTCGTGTTTACGGTGACTGTACAAGTTTCCTTCAAGACCGTATATATATTCAGCTTTTACCGACGTTGAATTGAGTTATTGCTCATGAATCTATGCAGCAACGCTTGAATTTCGATCGAAATACTGTTATGTAATTTCTATGCTATGTACGGTGATACTTTTTTCTTACTTTTTTTTCTTTTCTTTTTATAAGTGTATGTTAATAGTCGCTGATATTGATACTTGGTGATCGAATAAAAACGGATTTTCTGGTACATGTTATTCAACTTTGCGTTGTCTTTTCTTTTCACAGATAGTTCTCTACTATGACCTTTTTTCCGACTGTTTGAATGTGTGTATGAATTTGCAAATAAACGCGGCCGAAATAAAATGTTTAAGTATCGGAGAAATTATTTTGGTGAACGTAACTATTTATAGCTGAATATTCATGTTGAGAGAACGGTATGGGTACTATAAAAATATTTTCAGATATAATTTGCCACGGTATTATTAAATAGATTGAATAATAATCAAATATACTGAGGTAAACAGGCCTACATATACAACTAAAATATAATCTATCCAATTTTTTAATTTTCATTCCGGTTAACAGAATGTTACTGCGTAAACAATATAAGAGATATATTCCAATTATTTTTCACGACAAAAAAATCTTTCACCAACTACAATACTTTAATCACAATGCAAGAAATAAAGTCACTTTTGTCATTAAATTTTGCACGGCAAAATCCTTCATTAGTCTATTAAGAAATGACTTATCATAATATTATAAATAATTCAATTCCTTTAAATTCCACAAATATAAAATCCGAATGGAAGGCATAATAATGAAAAAAGATTACAGAAGCCTGTGGAATTTCCTTCCGCAACTATATTAGAAAATAAAGAAGATAATAGACAAGTAATGAAGCTATCGTTCTTAACGATCATCCCATAACATAATCTTAAGTTCCGTTAAGTTCCAAATTTTTACAATGACACGAAGATACTATTCACTCAAAATGAAAAACATAATGCAATTAACCGACGTTCCAGGAAAGTCTAAGACTCGCGACGCACGTGCGTCGCTTATGAACACGCCGCGTTCGAATTCATAGAACGTACTATAATTCCATATGTGGATCGAGAAACCGCCAATGCTTTCCTCATTCAAACTTGCACAGCTGATGCGTGCAATAAAGGGTATTGTAAATCAGGCAGACGGTAGGATTTCGTGAAGAAAGGAAGCGTTGTGCTCCAAGAAATGTCTATGAAACGGACGAGGGAAGCAGGTCAGATTTATTGTACGCGAAATTTAATCCGTCGGTGCCTACCTTGGGAAAGAAAGGAACTTCGGGACAAGGAAAAGCCTAATTGCATTTTACGGTCTACCTGGCCTAGATAAATACATACGAAAGTGATTTGAACAAGGAAACCAACGACCGTTTTCGAAATATTTCCTAATCCTTGTAATAAGTTGTAAAATAAATAAGAAGTTAATAAGAATTTTGTATTTTTATGTCTAAAAAATATCTTCTCCCAATTCTGATGTAAGACATTTGAATAATGTGAAATATATCTTCTACTGCACGATGTAACGTAAAAAGACAATTTTGCATGTACATGATGTACAAAGATAGGGATTTTATTTTTGGAGTACACCGTTATATCGGAATCATCGCTTTAAAATTAATTTAAAAAAATTTAAAAACTAGAATATATAATATATTCTATTGTGTATTATAGCGTAAAGAGGAGAAATTTGCATATACATAGTATGTATTTGTCTGAAATTAGAAATATTATTTTTGGAGCGCGCTGCCGTACCGATCGATAATATTAATTGTTATTAAGTATCTGGGCATTACACGCATTGTTATTAAGTATCTGGGCATTACACGAATGTAATATTTGAGAAACTAATGGCACACAAAGCGGAAATAACTAGCAACGTATTTACTTTCACTTCGGAGTGCCCCCTGTTCGTGTCCTTTTCATTGACAACGAGTACCCTAACCTCTCTTTCGCAGAAGTCTCTTTAAACGGAGTAAATAAGCAAGCATAGTTACTCGAAATGCACATTTCGCCAGGTATACGACAATCGTATCTCGCTAGCAGATATTATCGGAACGGCTGTTTTATCGACTCGTGTTTCTACTCCGAAATTTCCTCTCGTCTCCCGGCGGTGGCGAACATAACCTCCAACTCGGCCGTATCGAGCGAGACACTCGCGTGAACGACGCGACGACTACGAATTCTTCGATTCTATTTACGTCTTCGTAGTTGTCGACGAGCGAAGAACGACTCAAAGAAACAAAACAATGAATTACGGAGTACAAGACACTGTGCGGTGTGTATACTTTTTCCACATATGCTCGGTCAAAATTCCTGGAATTTCGAGCACGTTGAGAGTTGCTTCGACGAAACCGTGATACGAAATCATGTTTACAATGGTCGAAAATAGGAACGGAGCACAATATCTCGCGACCTGACGCCTCATATCGAACCGACGCCTTCGAACATTTCCAGCAAAGAGAGGGTAGAGAGTGAGGGAAACAGTGAGAGAGACGCCTCCCTCTCCTCGTCTGGTTAAACGTAGCAGAGCTAGTAGTCGCTCCCGGCGAACGCACGGTATTCGTGAAAAATGAAACAGTCACTTACGGGGTAGTACATCCCTTGTGGAGGAAGAAAAAACGCCCCAGAGCCCCACAGTTTGAGGCCGTTTTGCTCCACCGTTGTGCGAGAAAACAAATCCAACACTCCGTTACCTCCTCCTCCTCCTCCTCGCCCTCCTCGCCGCACTCCTCCTCCTCTTCTTCCCCGGTTGTACCTCCTCGCTTTCTTTCTCTCTTACTTTCGTGCTCACACTGTGTACGCGAGACCCGGCGCTATTCTCTTTTCGACGCACGTATGTACGTATGTGTATGTATACTCTTGTGTATGCGCTACCGACGTACGTTATTAACACACAGAGGGAAACGCGTAACGAGAGACGGTGCGGTGTTTTTCACGCACACACGGACACAGGCGCGCGCGCGCCGACCCACACGCACCAGAACCGACCGAGACGACGCACGATAATCGAACGACGGAGGTTAAAACTCTTCGACGCGCACACGATCGAGCGGGACCCGCGAACTCGGTGTGACCACGGAAGAACGTCCGCGTACGGTTACGGCTGGTAAAAACCTCTGCTTCTCTCTTTCTATCTTCTCTCCCCTGTCTGTGTGTGTGTGTGTGTGTGTGTGTGTGTTCCCTTAGCTCCTCGTCCGTCCTATTGCACGTTCTCTTTCTCTCGCGACAAACTCACGACCGCCACCGTACGTGGTCCCTCAGCGACTAACGGTCCCGCTCCTAGCCGGCGCCATCAGCGCGCAGCGTCACTGCGCATCCAGCGCCGCGCATCGGCCATCTTCCACACTACGCGAATCAAACTCTATCGGAGGCGCACAAAATGCTTCCGCTTTGATCGGTGCCTACCTCTCTCTCCTTTCGCATCGGACGCGAAATTTATGGAAATATAAAACGTTTCATTTACCGCAAAACGTTCGTTACGTTTACCATCCTCGCTACGTCTCGCATACCCACGATTTTTACAGATTTCTTTTAAGACTTAAGACTTATTTTATTTCCCGTGTAATCACCGTATGTCCATCCATTCTCCCCCAAAAGGTGCAACTATTAAATAAAAATTAAGTCTCATTTATGCACGACTTACACTCTTTTTATCTCTTATTTTTTTCCTTATTTGTTACTTTGGTTTTTACAAATTCAAGTTGCAGCATCGTGCAGTTACAATGATACAGTGACTGTCGCGAATATTTTCCACTTTGGAAAATGGCCCGTGACTAACTCTCAGCGTCGTTATTGCCTTTTCTATCAACCATTGCGAAACGTCAGAACCTTGCACCGTCAGACTGCAGATGTTGCACTGCTGCCTGTGTATCTCCTATTATATAGAAGTAAATCAATTGTTCTCTGCTCTTTAATTGGTCTCCAAGCGCACGCGTCTCACGTGTACCATTCCTTTTTGGCAAGTGACAAATGCATCACCAATTATGTAAAATAATTTCGTGTGAAACGATGTCGATTACCTTTTCTTTAAACGTGGATACTTTATAGATCGTTTGCAAAACAACTACAATTAAAACACACACTCGTGCAACGTTCATTTGCTATGTAGATTTTTTTCTTTTTTCTTTTGTGTTCAACGGATTCTAGACAGTTTGTTGCGAAAATTGACCAAAGGTTCGTGATCTAATGAGTTCTCGCTCTTAGCCAGCACATATAATATCGAAGGTTCATTATTGCGCCCACAGTCGCGTCGTTATTACGCATATATTAGTATGCAACAGGGAAATACAAGGAAATGAAACCATTATCGAATAGTAGAGAACGGATTTCGATTTCGAGGAAAGCTCACGTTACACGAGATTACCCGCTGACCCTCCGCGAAATTATCTTTGCGAGCGGAATCCCACTAGGAGAACGAGTACTGTTATTTTTCGGAATATTTCTCGGAATTCAACATTCAAGATTAAAAATATTGTAAAGAATCTTGTTATCGACTACGGAGTATTTAAAAAAAATAAAGAACTATTTTGACGTGGAGGCATTAAAATGCAGTGCTTAAGGCTACTGTGTTGCAACGTAAGAGTCATCCTAGATATAGAAGTCTTTGCTATTAATTACAGAATATTCAAGGAATTAATGAACCAATTTTTTTTGAGAATTAAATTTCCTCATAATCATTGTATTATTCTTCGAATTTTTCCACAGAATCGTCAAAATTTAATTTTCTGGAAATTAAATTTCCTCGCGACCATCATGCGAGAGATAAGCATCAATTACCGATATCTTCGAATACTGTCGATAAACACCATTTGTAAAAGCAATGACCTCCCAATTTTTTTTTTTTTTCGAAAAGTATAAAAATCCTTTCCATTAGTTACAGTACTGGTATTTTACAAAATAATCCCCTATCTTTTCACAAAGTTATAAAAGCTGCCCAATAATTAAATTTCACCACAACTATTTAGTTACGACGCAGAAGATAGCTGCGGTAACATAAGCCACTAAATCACGTTCTGTTCGAACCTGTTCTACCGATTTTCACTAATGCACGTGCACAAATGTTGGCGGGATTGCTGCGTGAATCATATTCTCCCATCTTTAACCTTTGATTGCCGACAAACGTTCGTTGCACCTCTGTACGACGCGACGGTCCAACACACCAGTCGAAACTTTCACGTCTTCCATTACGCCTATTCCTTTCCCTATCGTTGCGCAATATCCCGACTGGAAGCAAGCACGGAACACGGGGGACGATCGAAACGCAACCTCGATCGAAGATGGATCGTTGCGAAATTCTGTTCGGCCGCAGCGTGGAGCAAGCGCCACCGCGAACATCCTGACTGGGAGGCTGGAAAGTTCTGGAGCAAAGTATCGGCAGACACGATGAGATCTCGACAATTTATACCCTTGGAATTCAGCCAGGATTTGTCTGTCCTCCGCATCGGCTACGACGAAAAATGTCAAACGCGAGAGACCGCGAGAGTTTACGCGATAATTTACAGCGTGGGAGTCGGTGAAAATCGTAGCCTTGCAAATGTTATGATGGTTCCCGTGATTCAGAGGGACGTTGATCGATCGTCGATAAATTGTATTGATGGAGGTAGGAAATTAATAACATTTAAAAATAAAATATCTCTCACACGTGTATAATGAAGTTATTGCGAGGTTTTTAACGAATTCAGTTTAATAATCTGACAATTAGTCAACATGAATTATCCGAAAAGTCTTTGAAAGTGTATTCTATAAAGACTCTCTGAGAAAAGAAAATTGTAATATTGGATACAAGAAGCGTGACAAAAGTCAATTATGATCGACAGGTTATGAATTTTTATACTTCCTCAAATTGAAAAAGTGAAGTCTGAATAGAAATTTGCTTCGTCTATTAAATATTATAATACATATTTTATACGCTTTATTTATACATGTATTTATGCATCTTTAAATGATCACAGATTAATTATAGATTTTCGTTTGCAATTCAAGTGTTAAAAATTAATAATATTGATATATAAATAACACGAATAAATAAATAATAGTTAAATCACTCAAAAAGTTAAATATTAATAAACATTATCTAATAACTTGTTCTTTAAGATCTTGAACAAATACTTGAGCAATGAAATCCAGAAATTTGGTAAAGACACAATCGACCAGCCTAGATTTTTCAGATACTCACATATAAAAGAACATCGGTTAAATATAAAATGAAGCGTTAAACGGTGAGATCAACTCCTGGAACAGAAACTCAGTCTTTCTTCGTCTGAGAAATTCTAAGAAGATTATAAAAATCGTTCCGTAAATATCTTTATACGACCAAACGAGCCGTAATTTCCCGTTTCTTTGATTAATGCCGGTGTTTAAAGCGCTCGGTGTTCAAAGGGTGGCTGTGCACGAAAATAAGCGGTGAAGAAACATCGGANTTTTTTTTTTTTTTTTTTTTTTTTTTTCGAAAAACTCGAGGCGAGGCCGATCAACGGCGATGACAGTAACGAGATTTCGTATAGAAAGATCATAATGCGTGGCGTTGTTCGTTCCGCGGACTCGTAAACCGTTTGTCCGAAGGCGATTAGGGTTGCAGCGCGGGAGAAAGAAAGCATGAAATTGACGGGAGCTCGCTCTGAGAAACGTGTTCTCTCAGCCGAAGGAATGAGAAGGTGCAGCTGTATTTTCGGTGCAGCGCGAATGTGATCTCACTAAACAAGTGGAGCGGACGTTTAGAAGCCGAGTAAATACACGCTGAGGAGGAAGTGACGAAGGAAACGTAGGTAAACTCGTAGTCACTCTCTCGCGTTTTCTTAGCGCGTGTTTCAGAGTGGTCCAAAAATTCTTTGTGATAATAGTCGCGGTGAGGCGAAACTCTTACTATTTTTCGAACCGTGGTAATCGCGAGAGCAAGAAGAATTTTTACCTCCAGAGCTCAGTTGTATACTTTGAAGATTGAAAATGGTGTAGAATATATATACATCTAAATATATATACATCTAAACCCAAAATAGACAAAATATCCAAATACACGGAAACATGTAAAGTATCCAAAAATACGATACCTGTTATGATATTTAACAAATGAAACGAATCTCTCATCCAGATTTTACTTCTTTTAATTATCCCCGTAAAAATCCACGGTCTAATTATAACAAATACATTTGACTATAATTAATTACAATTAATTCGACTTATTTCATACGAGTCTTTGTCTTCTTCGATGTTTAAGTTTCCCATAAATATGTAAACATCAACAGTCTACTCGTCGAGTGGAATCGAAGCCAGGAGGGGGACGAGAAGTCAGCGAAACGAATCAAACGGGAAAGACCGAGACAATATAACGCCGCCCTTAAAAGTATCCTCTCATCCGACATCGTGTCTCAATATCTTTAGGAAAATGTAACATCCAGACAGCAGCCCGTCGACGTTACTTCAATAATCACTAGCGAAATGATTGTCTCGTTGAAAAGAGGAGCAAGCTTCCGTCTCCCCTCCCCGATGGATGATCCCGTGTTTGCCGAGAGGACTATACGGGTACCTACAATCAACCTGCGACGCTCGTTCGATCTACAGGGGATACTACCCCTCTTCGGATCACCATAGAAACGAAGGGACGATGCCAGTGAGTGCGAGAGGGTGCAAAAGCCACGGTGCTTAGAATAACGCGGCTCGACGTGCTCTAGATGGAAATGGATCTCCATGGTATCACCGAGTAGTAACAAGCGAAGACACGATGTAACGACGTGCTGTGAACGTTGTCGTAATAACAATCGAGACAAATTCATGACATGGATCCGCGATTTCCGTTTGCCGTGCCGTTAAATTAATAGCGGGAGACGATCGCGCGCACGCGCGATGCAACGATCTTCCATTTGACAATGTTCTTTGTCTCCTTATCTTTGCTCTTGAATCTAAAATCACTTTCCTTCCTGCGTTATTTGATATTTTTTTGTTTCCAATCTCTTTTGTAATGATTTAACTTATCTCTTTTAATTCCGATCTTTTTCGCAGAATAACGCGGAGCGTTACTTTTTATTAAAAGTTCGTAACGATCACTCAGTGGAGTACGAAATCAACGTAGAAAGTTATCGTTGCAATTTTCGTCCTTTGTTCTAGGCTCGGGCGAGGTCGCTCGTTATAAGACAAAGGCCATCGTCAACTTGAAAATAACGGGAAACGCGTAAGTGTTCGGAGACCACTTTGAACCATCGTCCATGGTATACAATGCCGGTTGAATTGTACAACTGGGACAGCTCATGTCTCTTTCCCACCGTGAATAAAAAAGCTTGAACAGCGGCGGAAGTTCCAGAAGTGCAGCGACCCACCGTGCGCAATCGTACTTTTCTTCCGCTGGAACTTTCCGCCATTTTCCCGAATCTTTTATATTTTTCGATCGAAATGAAAGAGATGAAATTGAAGTGATGGTGAAAGGGAAAAATCCTGTACAAAACCTCTCTTCTTTGAAAGACTTTACTGTATAAAAATATCCATTATAAAAATCCTTCGCATGAACATTTTTAAACAGATTACTCACAGTAGTTGAAACAATTCGGGAATGTGACTTGCAACATTTCAAATAACTTTTTTGTTTGATATTTATTTCATTTGTTCACTAGAGTATTGAACTAATTCTATAGTAGTACATTTTAATTTTAATTTTGTACCTTAAGAGACGATTATCAATGTGAGAAGGTATGAATTAAAACTGAAATTAGCTAACCTGGCTGAAATCTGAATTAACCTAATAATATTAGTCAAGGATTAATGACAGTCACAGGAAATATTGGCAAATTACTGCATTTCTCATACCAAATATTAAATTTCGTATCATTTAGTAAAGTGTTTCTATATACAAACTTCTATTTATCCAAATAATTTAATATTTGTTAGTAATGAATATATTTTGATTTACTTTACACGTATCACATAGATTTAATTTATTTTAAATGTATTCATTTACTTAATAATTTATTTAAGAATTTTACAAAATAAAAAATAATACTGATGGAATACGCGAAAGATTACGTTCAGTTTTTCAACTAAAAATTTTGACACTACGAAATTGAAATATATATTCTGATAAATTATAAAATAAAGATACCGGTGTAAATATTTTCTGCAAAACTGTTTGCAAGTGTCCAAATACTTTCGCGAGCCACTGTATATAACAACGAAGACTGCAGAATCTTCTAACGAACGCAGAGGGGATGCCAGGATGCGTCGCCTCTGTGAAATTGCCTATCGACGAGCTCTCTCCAGGTCGGTCGACGCGGTTTCAAGTGCACTCGGGGTGGCCGAGT
Organism: Lepidotrigona ventralis hoosana; assembly: GCA_002806875.1. Classification (NCBI taxonomy): domain Eukaryota; kingdom Metazoa; phylum Arthropoda; class Insecta; order Hymenoptera; family Apidae; genus Lepidotrigona; species Lepidotrigona ventralis. The sequence goes on from NIPQ01091740.1 coordinate 66,221, forward strand.
ATTTTTAGAAGCTCGTATGCACACGCAGCTGGAGCGCACATGCGCTCGGCGACAAGCATGACGATCCGGCATCTCGTCTTCGTCGTCTAACATCCTCGTCACACTATAAATGTTTTACGGTTGACCTCACCGTGGGCCACGGTAAGAAGCAACGCAGCGCAGGGACAAATTTATTAGACTCCAGGACCGTCAACCCCTGGAGCGACGTCTTCGTAGGATTCAAAGTTTGCTACAGTTTATGATAGAACGACGGTGAGTGAACTCTTCGTTCGAGATACGGCGAGTGAGAAATGTGATGAGTCACGAGAAGAAATTTCCTCGGAGTATTCGATGGTGGATTTTTTGGTAATTTTTGCCAAGATAGGGTGAGTGAGAAATGTAACGAACGACAATGAGAGATTTTCGTGGAGAATAATAATAGAGGAGGATAAAATTTGACGTGAACAAGGCATGTATTATTATTAGAGAATAATAAGAAATAATTTGTTCCCGATAGAGGCAATCAAAATGTTGAAGTTATCCAACAAATGTTCAAATAAATATGACGCATGACTATATTTATGTTTAAATAAATAAATATGTTCAAGTGAATTTTGACATGAATATACTCAGGATCAGTGTATCATTCATTGTCAAATAAAAAGTTGGTAATAGAAAAAGAGATAAAGTTAGCGACGAGTAACTGTTTAAATGCCATCAGAAATGAATCACAAAATAAGTCATTCAAAAATAATCAGTATAATAATTTAAATGTAGTAAAGTTCTGAAAAATCAAAAATCAAACGGTCTTTTGCCAAAAACGTGGAATCGATGGATCACAATTGCGAATACCGACGCGGACTCTACTCTTTTGTGTAATTTTCAGAAAAGTTCCAGCGTAAATATTCGGCACTCGATTTCCACGGTAATATTTCCCCTGGAAAAAGGGTGGAAAGCTGGCGGTGTAAACTGGCTGGTCATCGAAATTCACCGATGACATCCCGGTTTATAGGTCATTCTTGTCATCCCTTCCCTTCCCCAATCTCCGCGTATTTTTTTTTCTCTTTTTTTTTCCGTTTTTACGAGGTGAATTCACGTGGCTCGTAAGCAAGGCGAATCTGGAAGCTGATCCAGAAGGAGGGCGACAAAGCACGGGATCCGGTTGATTTTGATAAAACGAGGGACTATCGAGGAACCGGGTCGATCCTTCGGATTTATTGTACGTTACCAGCTTGTCGTGACATATGAGATTGAACGAGTCGTCGAACTTTTTTCTGGAAGCTAGAAAGAAGATCGTTATGCTAATGTAGTAGGGAAAAGAAAAAAAAAAAATACGAGAACAGACGAATCGAGGAATTTTTTGTAAAGAACGATTTAGTTTTCGGAAAATTCATGAAGTGAAATAAGAGATTACGTGAATTAAAAAGTTCTTACAAACGAAATAAAA
>NIPQ01091742.1:0-23663 GCA_002806875.1 Lepidotrigona ventralis hoosana
ATCCCCCCCCCCCCCCTCCAACGTGCTTCTAACTTGGATTCCACGGCCAAAGTGGCTGTCCACCACCGTAAACTGCAAGCTCCTTAGAACAAAGAACGACGCAGAAAGCGGCGAAATATCATTTTCTGGCATGGCGTCTCCTCGACAATGGCGCCTGGCGTGTGCAACAAACTCGTAAACAGAGGTAATCTATTTAAAGAAATCGAGTTGGTTATACAACCAGCTCGGCTGGTAATTGTCGAGACACGGTCGAGGAACAACGTTTCGATTCCCACTACTACTCCTTCTCGAGAGCAGACAGTCGAGGCACGGTGAGTTGAAGGTGCAACACTGTTGTCGATGGGGAGCCAACAACTGTCCGTCGTGGAATCAGACCGACACAGAGAGAGAGAGAGTGGGAGAGGCTCGTAGAAGGAGCAAGAAAGACTGGCGAGTAAGGAGAGGAGAGGGACCTGTGGCTTCTCGAGCAAGTCAGTCACACGGTCGAGCATGTTCCACGGAGACGTCTTGTTACCGCGATCGCGATTCCACCTGGAAATCGACACTCTCGCACCGCGCGTCGTACAATCGCCAATCGATACTCTTCTGTCGTTCGTTTGAACTCTTTGTCACCGACGACCGATCGCGCCGCGAGCTATCGATACGCTTGTATCGTGCGTACGTGTACTACATAGTCGTTCAAATTGGTGGAAACGACTCGTCTCTACTCGTGTATATCGCGTCGTAACGTTCGAAGTCGTTCGTCGTTTCGGGTCACGTGGTCGTAACTCGTGTGTGCCAAGTGCGAGACTGGTCAGTGGTCGATGTTTTTCCGGGTGAGAAACGCGAGATTTTCCAAGTCAGCCTATAGGAGAAAGATACTTTCTAGCAGCGTTACGACGAGGATGGTGTCGATTTTCCGAGGGAACACACGCCGTAGAAGGTTTACATGCGATCGATAGCGCGCGCTTCGCCTGCTGGCTCGCAGCAACGGGAAGCTACTACGCCCGCACGCGACCTTTAGCGCCGAGCCATCAGCTCTCTAAACAGCCGATTAAATTTACATGGTGACGCAACACGCGGCCGTTGCTGTTGTTAGTCGTCGACGATGGTCTACGACGAAGAAGCCAGTTACGGACCTCACAGGCGGCGGCTCTGACTGTCCCTACCTGCGCTCTCGCCTTCATTTCTTCTCGACGTGCTCGCCTCGAGACAAATAAAATAATCGTAATCCTACCGTACTCAACTCGTGTTGTTNCTCGAGACAAATAAAATAATCGTAATCCTACCGTACTCAACTCGTGTTGTTCGTTCGTGGTGATCGGGTCGCTTCGCTCCGAGCGAAGCGCACTAGGCATCCATCGCCCATTCGACGCAAATGTATGCAGCGAATTGCTGTTTCTTCTTCTTCTTCTTCTTCTTCTTCTTCTTCTTCTTCTTCGTCGTCGTCGTCAGTGTCAGTTCGTGTGTGCGACGCAATGTCAGTGTTGACGAAATCCTGATGATATGGGAGCCGACGACATGAACAGAGAGATACCGAGCAGCACCCTCGCGACTATCAGGGGGATCCTTGTGAGTTCGCTGTCGAGGGAGAATCTGGGACCGCACGATCTGCAGCTGCAGGAGAACGGGGGCAGGCATCGATCCTGCAGGAAGGTGCACTTTCGCGAAGGTACATTTTGGAAGTTGCATTTTTCGTTCCAAGCCGGTCGATGGTCGATCATCATTTAAATATAAACGAAGCAAGCGGACACGTTCGTTGCGTCGCTCTGTCACAGGTCTCTGCGACCTTCTCTGCTCGATTATCGAACGCGCTTCGAGGGTGGGATTGAGGGTGGAACGAGACTCGTTCGAGATCAGTGGCATTCGAGACAGGAATCGTGGATATTCTGGGACCTTGGACGTTCTATACTACGTCGGTCTAATTTAATGTAGAACGTTGGCGAGTTTTACATTAATTTAAAATAACCTGCATTGATGCCAGTTTGTCGGAATCTCCTTTATCGACGTCATTGGCTGAAAGTTTCGATACGCGTTATTACGCGCGCGAAATAAATAGATGTATGAATATTAGCTCGCTTTCGATATAAATAACGACTTCCTCGTCTAAAGTATTTTGGTACGTTGTACGTGTAGAGAACACGTCTGTGTTTGTACAAAATATATGCAGAAACGTCAAAGCGAGTACGAAGTGCAAATACAGTCGAAATAATATAAGGTTTGAGAAACATTTTGCAACGTTTTTAATCGCTCGACAGTGAAAGCACAGAATGAAGTTCTCGAGAAAATTTTTTTATTTGCGTCCCTGCATATCGAGCCGCTCGAACGTGTCAAACGACAGCGTCATCAAACCTTCGACTACTCAGATTGGTCATCGTTGAATTCGTTATTCCATTCACGCTTGTCGTTGTCGTCCTTATGAATCGAGGATGCCGATCGAACTTTCTACCTTAAGAAACGCAGAGCCGAGAGAGGTGCGGCGCACGTTGCGTAAATTCGACATCCAACCGGCGCTACTTCTTCCCCGGAACGGCTCCAATGAAATATTCACGAGATTCTCGTTGTCGGATTGCCCCGACTCAACGAACGTCTACGAGATGAGCTCGCGTTTCCCCAGAAAGGAGCAGACGAATACGCGGCATTAAATCGGATCTGTGTAACTGGTTTCAATGCTTTCAGCCGAGCGTTTCTTCGGGCATTTCTAAATGGCACCGAACCGCGTTACTGCAATTAAGTCAATTCAGAGGAACAGAACAGAACAACGATTCAAAATCGGGGAAGTTCTGTCGCCTCTGTATCCTCTTCGTCGATCACAACGACAAGTTTCATAATTTGTTCGTCCCTCTTCGGCGAGTCGTTATTTTTCTCGAACGTTATTTATTTGGACGTGTCACTGTCGACGAAAGGCAGGAGGAGGCGCGCGCGTGACGAGCCGGTTCGCTGGACTTTTCTCGTTAAACTCTAATGAAAGGCTTGCAACGCGGGTAACGTTAGCCCGACATTGTTTGCCCTTACGTAGAGACGTTCGCTTCCTTTCCAGATCCGACGTAATTGCCGCGCCGGGCTCGCGTCCACCGAGAGAACTCATCGTCAGCCCCGTGACTAATAGATCTCTGCTGATGTCACGCGCTAAAAAGTACTTGCTTCTCCGCGCTTCATGCCTCGAACTCTTGGAAAATGCGTTTGATCAACGCGTCTGCCACTTCTGTCCGCTCCTCTCTTTTTCCTCTCCGTTGCTTTGACGAACGTTCGACGACATATTTCACTCGCAAGGATATCCATTATCGATACGGCGTTCACGGTTTGTTTCTGCCGGTTTCCCAAAGTTTCTCGCGCGGTTTCATTGCTTTCAGCCGGGGATGCCGCTTACATATCGTTCGCTTATTGACGAATCGCATCGGGTTTCGATTACGCGAACGAATCTCTTCCCTTTCTTCTTCATTTTACTCCGAGCGAGTTTCCAGCGGAGGGAGAAGATTGAAGCTGCGAGACCACCGAGTTCGGTTATCGTTCCTTCGGAAAATCGACCAGAAAAGAACGGAAGAAAAGAGCATGCAAACGTTCTGTTGTGAACTAAAGGCGGCAAACTAGTTTCCCACCGCTGCTTCGACGATTGTACTGAGCTGCTCACTCAGTCTGCCGATTTCTCCGCTATGAAAATTATTTTCTTGTCGTAGAAACAGGCTTTTTTCCCCGATCTTCTTTTATTATTACGGTCAAAGCTCGGTTCAAACGCGTACGACTCCGTTTTCACATCTCTCATCACGCTCTTGAGACTTATTATACGCTTATAATTAGAGTACGGATTTTTATCCAGAATATCATATTTTTGGAAACGTAATTAAAAAACTGGGTAAAGCAGTGTACTTCGAATATTTTTCTGTGTGATTTTGCATCTTTAAATTTCCCATAAATCCGCGTAAAAATTCACAGTCTACTAATTTACAATGAAGACACTTTTGAAATAAACAGTAGAGCTCTCTAAAAACAATAAATACTAGACTAGATAAAATCCTTAGTTCCTTAGATCAGTCGTGGAGAGATTGATGAAGTGGAGGGGATATCGCCTTTACCAAAGAAGTGGGGGCACCATGAGCCGCCAGTTCACCATCTCTGAATAAACGATGCGTACTGGCGTGAACCGCACCTTTACAACTGCTTTCATTTGCTTCCTAATTACTTAAACTAAATCCATTTGTCTCGGTTTTAGTTTAAAGTAATTATCCAGTTTTTGGAATTTCATTCTCGTCGCCGAATTTACTCGTTTCGATTGTCGTTCGAGCTCAGCGGTTTTCAACCGGAACGATAAATGGGGAAACGAAAGGTTCCAGTTGGTTTGCGTTGCACGACGTCCCCGCGGAACACGGGGGTGTAAAACGGATTAAAAGAGGGGATGGTCGTCGTGGTGGAAATCAAAACCGGGGACACCAGCTCGATGCAGTTGCGTAAATCGGTAGCGACGAGATTATTAATCGAGCCGGCGGATTGATTTATCTGGTAATTAACAATCACCATCGAACGATCTGACGTAGCCAGGTGTAAGAACTATCACTTTGTACGTTATCGTTTTTTAATTATCGATTAGCTATCTATTGCGTCTTTTTCCCTTTTTTTTGCATAAACGTGCAAAAAATCATTTGATGAATTTCTCAAATGTATAAGGGATTGAAATTTAGAATGATTTAGATGGGATCGATTTTTGTGTAGGTTCTACGACGACTAAAATCTTACGTTTTATTTAAAGCAGTCCGTTATTTAATGCAGTTTATATTTCGTTGAAAATAGTTCATCGTTTATGCATTTATCTTTATTGTAATTGAAAATCGTATGTTTTATAAATTTGTGCAATATTTCACGAAAGTTTTTGTACGAATATAAAATGCCCCATTTCTCGACAATTAATAAATCGTATAAATTATTTCTTCTTTATCATTATTCGAGATGATTACCAAGTTGACGTATTTAATTACTTAAGTAATTACTCGACATTAAACGTTCACTAAACATTGCACTGAAGGAAAACTTTGTGTAATTAAAGAAATAGCACTCTGTCTATCTGAAAGGAACGCGCTCTCATTTATCATCTGTGAAATTCTGATTGTTTCAATTCAATAGCACTCGCACGATAGTTGATCAAATAAAATTCCAGCTTGTAAGAAACTAACGCACGCTAACGTGAACAGGTCGTTATTTCGTTTGAAGCCTCCAACGGGCCATAAATTTTCGTGTGGCAACAGTTTAAAGTTAAAGTTCTATTCATTCTTCTCCACGCCGACGAAATCTCCGTTTCTTTCGTCACGTACGTCGTTTACCATTTAAAAACACCTCGATTGTAGTTACGATCGTCGTGCTTCCATTGTTACTCACAGGCTGGAATGTTTTCCAGAGGAGAGTTTACGAGTGCTTTGCAACAGTTGCGACTGTGTAATAAAACGCGCGCGCGACGCTGCCGCTCGGAACGTTTTAATAATCGGCACCGATGTTTCTTTTTCTGTTGCAGGTGAGTACACCTACCGTCGTAAAAACAGAGGCTACTTAACCTACCCTAACACGCACGACTGGGAAATCTCGGTACGTGGAGAGAAAAGCAGACGAGAGCGGGGAGAGCCCGTGAGTCTTCTCTTCTCGCGATAGAAACTCGATCGGCGGGATAAGTGAACCATGATGAATGAATTCATTATGTTCGCGCCGCGTCATCGCGTTTAATGTTATTGAACGATGTCGTGAAATCAGGCTAATTGCGAAGCTTGGCCTCAGGAGAAACTCGAAACAGACGCGCTAAACGATATTTCTCTGCTCACTTCCGCTTTTCATCCCCTCTCGAACGGAAGATTTTGCTGCAACAGTTTGCGCGATTGACGCGTACGAATGGAAGAGTCACGCTTGGAAGCGTGAATCGATTCACGGAATGGTAGAGTTAGAATTTAGAATTCTGTGCGTTCGTTTTCTTAGACGTGTACGTGGATGCGCGTCCGTGTTTTCTCCATTAGTTCATATCTTTCTTAAAGAGTGATATAAACTGGTCAATGGAATCTGTTTGTCGTCCAAGGATGATATTTTTACGTACCTACTCCGAGATTTTTCAAGGTAATCGAAGATGAATTATGTAACAATCTTGTACTTGGAGTTATACTTGTCTGCACGTTTGTGAATTTTCTTTTTTTACTGTTGTTATTTCCTTCTTGCACTATTAGTCACAAGTGAGAAACGGAAGTTTCCTGCGGAACAAAAATTTTCGGACGTGTTTGAAAATTAACTTGCATGATTCGTGCACTGTGAAATTTATTTTGAGGGATAAAAATTTTCGGACGTGAGCCCGAGAGTTAGCTTGTGTCGGTGATCTCGTCGCAGGCCACAAACTTCGTGCTAGCGCACAAATTAAACTATCCCTTAGTCGAAGGATATAAAGTGCAGGAAATGTATGTTTTGGAAAACTGATAAGAAAAAAGGGATATGGGATATAAATTGTACACGAAACATGAGGAAGGGCATCCATAGAAATATATAGGCATAAGAAATATGAGATATGGAATATAAAAATATCATGAGAATTAGTAATATGGGCTGTGGAATGTAGCATATTAGATGAGGTATATAAAGTATGAAATGTCTGCCAAAAATACTGGATTTGAAATATATGGAAGGGCAGGTATCAATATGAATCATCTCATCAAGTGTTAAAGATGATTTCACTGAATATCTGATATAATATGAATTTCTACAAACAACTTAACCATAATAAGAGATTTTTTTTTAAAATCTCGTTGCCCTCGAAAAACGTTTTTTGTATCATCTATCAGCAATTTATTTACGAAGCACCACTTGTAATTGGAAATAATCATCTAAATGGTATTTAACATGAAATTTTATTGATTGTGTCTTTCCAATATGTGATATCATTGAAAGCGATCATCAACGTGTATTGCGAGTTTGCTAAAACAAGCAAAAACATACAAGAGCTAATAGATACATAGTTTCAATCTCTGAAGAAATAATATTCTCCATCATTTTTTAAACTTTCGTAAGAAGCAAGGAAAGGTTTAGTTTATGTAAATTATTGAGTCTCAATTGACTCGGAACTGCCTTTAGAAGTTTCTTTTGTTCTTCTTACGTCGTTATTATAACTTTCACTCTAAATGTCTGTTCAGATATTATGCTGTTATACATCGCATCATACAACATATAAATGTATACATTCGTAACAATGACCAGCGAATTATAAAAAGAGGAAGTCCGAACTGTTGACTAGATTTAAGTACGATGCCCTCTCAGAAGGAACATTCGAGTGCAATGGGCTTAAATTTGCATAATTTTCCTGCGTAGTCTGTTGTAACTTTGTCTGACAAACAACCTAGACTGTCAACACGAATGATTCTCCAATATCCGACGCAATTAATTACACAATTAATCACACCTTCATGGAATATTGAATTTTTTTTCCCTACTGTCACACGTTTACGCGTTAACGAGATCGCAGATGTGATCTGATCAGAGAAATTTTATATCCACCATAAAGTATTTAAATTCACCATGCGTTCTCGCTCTCCTTTTTTTCTTTCTCTCTCTTCGCTCTTCCCTCGAGTAATAACGTGTTCGTGCGAAATTGCACGGCGGAATGCATCCCACATTCTCGTTATATTTCATATGCACTTTGTCAAGGCGGGCGAAAGCTCGAGATGAGACGAGAGGATCTCTCGCGTGGCACGAAGAAGCTCTCCTCCTTGACACTTTATCCGAAGCGGCGCGTGTGCGCCTGCAAAGGGGAACGGGCCGTGACGAGCAATTAATTCCGCGCTCGTCGAACATTTCACGCCGGCTCTCGCCCGGAATTTCCCTGCGCTTCTCCGAGCACTCGAAGAAGCCCCGCTCGATAATAATTTTGCGGTGTAGGCCTCATTAACAGGTAGCCTAGATCGCGACAAAAGTGTCGGCGTCTTTTCTTCTTCGCCAGCGGACGCGCGTCGCCTTGGAAAAAACTATCGTTTAATCTTCGAAATAATAGAAATCTCGGGTGGATGGATCAAACGAGTTTCGTTCGATTCGTTCGCATCGTACGCTAATTATTTAAATCTTACTTCGATTTATTCGTACGAATTATTCAGATAACGACCCTGTGACAGTGAGATCCAGGATAAGGACAAGATTGAAGTCAACAGAGTTGAATGGGAGAAATACAGAGTAATTAAATCGCCCTATAATTATAACGTGTAATTAAATTAGATTAGTTTGGTAGTTCAAGTATGCTTTGGAAGAAGTTTTTATTAGCATAGAAACATCTGACGATAAATAACCAGATTAAACTACTTTGGTAGTCCACGCTACTCTTGAAGATCTAGAGTCTTCAATTGTATAGATACGATCGAAAAGAAATTGAGGAAATACAGTTGAACGGAAAAAATTCTGTTAAGCGACAATTAAATTCGTTTATCAGCGAAAAACGGCGTCGTCAAAGTGCAAAGTTGGAAATGTAAAAAAAAAAAAAAAAAAAAAAAAAAAAAAAAAAAANCCTAATGTGACAATAATTTTTCCATTGGTTGACAAAGATCGTGATCGATCGAAATAGAGGCAAGATTTCCACTGCAAAAGAGACAAACTTTTGCCACTCGTTTTTTTTTTCGGGGGAAGGAAAGGAAATTTTTAAACGTTGTCAGCTATCGGAAAGTTTCTCGTAGCATCGTGCATAATTATCTGATAACATTTAACGCGTCTAGCGTCTCGAGTCATTATCGCGGAGTTCCAATTTACGCCGGAGAATCATTCACGCTGTCGTAACGGCCACGAAACGTTAATTCCTCCGCAGTCGTGCCAGCAAATATTTCTGATAGCTTCCAGTAGGAAATCCATGGTTGCACAGTAAAACGAGTACGCTCCAGTTTGAAATGGAACTTGGCTGCAATCTGTTTGTTCGTCTTGACGACGTATTAAGCGCCACCGGTAACAAAGTTCTCTCTAATTTAGAACGGCTGATTTGTGATTTCGTTGTTGGATCTCTCGTTCAAGAAAACGCCGCTTCGAAACGAAAGAGTCGAAATTTTATTATTTGTTGCATCCCAAGATATCTCTCGCGTCTACAAGAGTAATCGATATATTTAGGCCAGCGTTGTTGAAAATTCAACATTATTCGAATTAACGCAATAACGCGAGTAATTGGCATCGTCAAAGGGATTCACTGAAAATAGACAAACACCACGAGTGTGTTTTCGCAGAAAATGGCAATCGCGACGTATTGTATTATTAATTTGTCCCGAGAGGAAACATTCAGATATTTCTTCGCGGACTATTCCTTCGGGATAATATTCCTCTGTAAGCTCGCCGCCAATTTTCGGCGGATCGATCGATTACTCGACAAAATGATCAATCTTCTTCACGGTTCACGACGCGGCCGCTTCCGAATAATGGCGCAGGAGAACAGGCCAGTGTTTGAAAATGTCGAAGTTCGCCTTCGTCTCTGATTGTAAAGTTCACGTGTATATATATATATACATGTAGAACAAGATATAACACGGTCGTTAAAAGTCAAAGACTTCCGAGACAATTAACTCTTTGCATTCGACTGTCCCTTCTGAGGAAAAATCGTGTACTTCAATCTAGTAGCCAACAGCTCGGACTTCTTCTTCTTATAGTTTGCTAGAAATTTGATAATTGTAACGAACGTATACATTTGGTGTTGTGTTGTATGATGCGATGTATAGTAATATAATACCTGAAGAACAAGAGAAATTTCTGAACACACTCCCGAGTCAATTGACACTCAGTAATTCACATAATTCGGGATAACTCGTGTAAATTAGACTTTTCATTACTTCTTACAGAAAGTTTAAAAAATGGCGGTGGATATTTTCCAGGGGCTGAAACTGTGTATCATTAACTCATATATGATATATATCTCATAAGATATAATCAACAAAATTTCGTAAATATTATTTGAATGATTATTTCTAATATTACATTATTTTAATTAGTGGTGCTTATCGATAATAAATAAATTGGTAAATGATACAAGGTGGAGATATTTTCGATGAATTAAATTCTTTTCCTGTCATTCATTACTTATAATTGTAGACGAATGACGGAACCTTGTTAAATCTGTCGACTAATAACAGTTTGAAACAAAGCTCGTAGCACAGTGGAATAGACGTGATTGATCGGTGATGTACAAGATAGACGAGCTACAAGATAGATATATCATCTCGATGAGATTTCACGCGATGTATTCTGAAATACAGATTTCGTGTAGAAACTGCTGCAAAGTTGATAAAGTCGAGAGGAGGAACGATTCTTTCGATTAGAATTGACATCGAATATTCCTGAACGTAGAATTTTCATACTTTTGTCGAAGTCACTTCAAGTTTACTTACGAGTTTGACATTGTTAAAAAATTAAATTCACAATTTCTGGGGCCAATCTAGGCCAACAGTTTCATCAATATTCCGTACTAAGGACAATGTAAATCAGAACCAGAAATAAAGGAATAAAGCTACCGACACTTTCGTAGTTTTTTTTTGTTTCGTGTCTTACAACAAGAGAAATTCCAATTCGGTGTACTAAATATGGAATAAAAATCGGGCCGCGCTCGAGTCAGCTTCAGCGAGTTGTATCAGCTCAAGGTTCGAGCATAGGATCCAGTAATCAAACAGTGCTATCCCTAACGGAGCAGGAGGGATCCGCAGAATCACTGAACCAGATTACGAAGGGACGTTAAACTATACGAGATCCGACCTTGCTCGACTGGGTACCCAGTCTATCGAATACCGGTCGCACGGAGCTGCAATTCCTCGAGCTGGCACACCGGAACTAGTGACAGTAGTGACTCTAACGTGCTAAATTTCCCTTAAAAAGTGGGGAAGCGAATATCAGTATACAGAAATCGAAGCTAAAGCATTGAAAATGCAATTTCAATGTACGCTAAACACCATTTTTCTGACAAGAACAATTTTATCGTAAATCAAAAATCTAATTGGTGTTTGGTTCCAGTGTTCGTTTGAATGTAATTTTACAATAACGACGCCAGCTTTTAGAGTTTCGTCCTGTTGTTGCTTGTAGAGGCAACACAGGTAAGTATGCTTCTTTCAAAATTTTAACTTGCAACCACGTTTACGTGCCATCGTCTCCACCTGCTGTGCTGTGCACTTTGCCTAAAGGGTTGCTCGAGCAACGTGGCCCGTTTTCGTACTGTTTCTCTGTGCTCGGTGCTGGTTGGCGTTCGCCATCGTTTTGGTAACGAAACTTTGATAGCTTGGCATACACCAGGGCTTTGCCGTGTTACGAGAGAGTTTTACAGATAGGGCGGTTTCATCGACGCCGCGCCACGACCGGAACGGGAATTAATTAATATTTAACGTCCGCCGAGTCGCACAGCAGGCTATTAACTCGCGCGATCGTGGCACAAAATCGCATAATTAATTTCTCGGGACGAGATCCTTGGCGATCATACGAAATATAATGTTTGTACATACAGCGTGTCCCACGGTGCTTCGAAACGCCTCGTTTCACGAGAGCGATCGAGATCGATCGAATTATAATCGTGTCCATTGTAACTCGATCAATTTACCGTCTCCTGATTTCGTTTCGACGTACGTACAGCACACAATGGTACGGTGGACGGTGTGCAAAATGTTGAACGCGTTCACGTTTTCGCCAGTGATACATACACGCGCGAACGAATCAGGAGCCGGGAATCGATTGCCAGTGAAATGAGCCGCGAAACGTAACCTGTCTCACGAAATTATTATACATAGCCACCAGTCGCGAAACCAGCGAGTTTTCCGGCTGATTTTCCCGCCTCTTTTTTTAACGGTGTTATTTTGTTATTTTTTAAAGAGAAGTTTACAGAAGGGAAAAATAGGGACTCGAAAATAATATATCCCCGCTCAGAAATCTTAAGGCCAAATAAAATACAAAATAATATAATAAATATAAAACATACTTTGTGCAATAAAGATTCTGTTAATACATTAATATATTGTTACATGAAATATATGTATGCACGATAATCCACGATAATAGGAGCACTGAATGTTAAAAGTAAAAGTGCGTTAAGACTTTTGAGCGAGAGTGTACGAAATCTTCGAAATCTTGCATTTCTCAACTCCAATTTGTAAATACATTCCTTATATTAAAAAAAAAAAACCAATCTCTCGTAATCGCAATCTTTAATAAGAAATACTTAATAACACGAAAGACAAATTAACGTAGCTGGCGTTCTTCGAAATGATTTGCAACGATGATCGACGAAGCAACCGCGTGCGCACGATGGAAGAACGCAGGCGGAGAAAGTGGCGAGTGAAAACTGTTACGTCGTTGGGTAACCGTTCCATCAGCTCGTCGTGCACCGGTATAATGTAATAATAAAGAGAAAAAAAAAAAGAAGAAGAAGAAGCCAGCGCGCTAGTTACGTAAAAAACGTTATTTTACGATATTTTACATGGCTAATTTCGCAGGATCGAAAGATAATTAGCACGAGGCTGGCCAGAGTTCCTTTTGGCCGGAAAGTTGAATTTCTCAGTTGAAGATGTTTATTAGCAACTCGACGAGGAGAAAGAAGAGAGGGGGGAGAGGGGAGGTCGACGAAGTCATAGTTAATAAGCTTGTTAGCAACGTTGGCGAAAGACGCGTGCATCGCGATAGTTAGCCTTATATATGCATAGTCAATGGATGCGTTGGCATAAAGAGAGCCATTCTCCACGTCCGTCCCGTTCCTCTGTTCCTCCGGCAACTTTGATGAATAGTTAGCCGCGAATGGACGACGCTGTGCACGGCACTTGGCGATATTTCGAGACACACGACCTGACACGGGGTGAAAAGGAGACGCGAATGTCAACGGCGGGAACGTGTAATGGCTGGACAGTTTCCGAGGAAATTTTCGACCAACTTCTCTCTCGCTGAAACTGGGACAGCTTGTTCCTTTATCTTAAAAAGTAACGGCCAAAGACCACACGTGGGAAACCGTGAAGTCTGTTGTTCGTTCGTTCGTCGCACTTTCATGTCGCTCGGTATGAAAGATGTTGAAGAGAGTCCTGACTCGAAGATACAAGTCACTTGAAAATAGATGATGAAATCGCGTTTGTTTCGTCAGTTCAGTTTATTGTATTAATTTAATTGAACGAAGTATCTGCTACAATTATACTGAATATAAACGTTCGTGTAACTGTAAACGACACAAAGAAATATTGAAAGGTATGAGGATTAGACCGCGTAACTAGTTTTGTTGATGTTTAACACTAAAACTATCGAGGTGGTCAAAATGACTAATTCATAATTTTTATTAGATTATATTAGATACATGAAAGAGTGCTAACTGGCGGCCTCACGAACTCTTACCCCTACTTTCCTGATCGCTATCCCCTCCATTGCATCGGTGGTAGAGTGGGGGGCTTATGGCGAGGAAATTTCAATGCAGTAGAGGCAAGAATTATACATGCAAAACAGTACTTTTTTTTAGAGATTTAAATGATTTTTTATGAAATAAGATACTTTATAAAATACATAAATAAAACCTTGTGCATTGTATTTTCACTTCAATATCTCTGATGAAAATTCTATACTTTGATACTTGGTAGTTCCAGCGTTGAAATCATTGATCTTTAATTACGTTGATATTTGGATTATCGACATCAGCAGTACGTACCGGGTAAACTAAGAAGAACCATTTTGTTACAGCTGGAGCCGCTTCTGAGGAAACTAACCAAAGGTCCAGTTCTGCACACAATCGCCACTCTCTCACGAAGGGTAAGCAGTCAGTGTTTAACGAATCATCACGTAATACAGAAAGAATCATGGCACGAGTGTTATCCGATCGATCAAAACCGTGCTACGTCGCTTTTCTCCTTTTCCTTTGTCGTATCCACTTGCACACCCACCGCCCGAATATTATGAGAATTATACGCACACTATCATCATGCATGCATAGCCATACGTGTTTATACACGTGTGCTGCGAAAGATCACGTTTAGGATCACGTATGGCAAATGATGTCGTTTCGTTTCCCCTTCCCTTTTGTCGCGGAAGCTTCTGGCAAATGTTGCTATTGTAACGCTATTACCACGGACAGTCTTTCTCGTTGATCAGTGGCTGTAAATTCGCGAAACAAAAGATGCCGTATTTCATATCGAGTACAAAGGAAACAAGCATGAAGCTTACGACGTCGTCGTCGTCGACGTTTCTCATTTAAAACCAAGAATAAAGCAACACCCTGCCCAGGCAGATATACATTTGCTTGAGCGATCGTTGTGAAATACGATTTATCCTTGGTGTTTCCCCTCGAACGATCGAGATTAACGAATCCAGTCGTTTCTTAAGGTGACTTGTCTTCGTCTCGTCTTCGAATCGGAGCGTGTCCGACGCGAACGCGGCGCGTGCAATTCGAACGCAGTCGGANACGATTTATCCTTGGTGTTTCCCCTCGAACGATCGAGATTAACGAAAGAAACAAATGGAAATTTCGACGCGCGCGACGAGTATTGTCGATGGGAAACATCGATAACGATGGGAAACAATCGCTTTCCGCACTGTGAAAAATGGAAAGCGACGTGTAGCGCTCGTGAAATCCAATAAAAAAAAAAAGAGAGAGAGAAATGAAAAAAAAATCATCGTAACTCGAGTAGGTATCGATCCGCGCGATGTGGATTCACGCGCATCTGGTCGACACCAGATAACGAATAATGCAATATCTACGCACACTGTAAAACGATAAATGGATTTAATAACGTTTTAATCCCGATCGATTGATCCGAACCGCAGATCGATCTCTCAGTTCTCCGCGCGCGGAAAAGCCAAAAATTTAATCAACTGTGAGAGAAACGCCCGTGAAATTGATAATAACGGGGGCATTTGTCTGAAAGAACGGCGAAAAATCGGTGATCGCTCAGGCCTGAAAAATTCGTTTTTCACCGGCGAGCCTTGAGAGGTTCGTTCCAAATGTTTGCTCGCACGTACTTCCGATTTTCAGCGAGGGATCGCGATAGAAAGCGATTTCTAATCAAAACGTTTTGCGTTTGCAAGGTGGAAATGCGAACGCAGCGGGGCGACTCTTTGTACGTTAAATACTACAAAAGGATTAACGATCAGTGTTAACGAGCTCGAGCAACTTGTTTATTACGCGTATATCGGGTATCTCGTGATTTTGTTTAGAATGTTATTCCTAGTTAAAAAAAAAAAAAAAAAAACCCNGAACTTTTTCCCTCTTTTGTCAAGTACATACACAATTGTTAAAAGTCGAGCTTTTATTCTCGCGACGGTAACGTGAGAAAGATTGTAAATAACGGGGGGGGGGGATTTTATTCGTGATTTTGTCAAATCGCTCGAAACGAGCAGCCGTCCTTTACTATCGTGAACTGTCTGGGAAACGATAATATTTCGAACGTCCACGCAAAACGCGAAGCTCGCACGAGACGAGACGAAGTGATCGAGCGTTGGTGGTTGTTCTCAGGACGGGAGTCGACGGGAAGCGCGAAAGACGTGGACAGGGCGAAGCTCGTCCGTGAGAGACAGAACGAGGAGCGGCAGCGGAAGTTGGAAGAGCTGAGACAGCAGGCCATCGCTGCGCAACGCTTCCGGGAACAACGGGAAGAGGAACGCCGAAGGCGCATCGACGAGCTCAAATCGCGCGACAACGACAGGTTTGTGACTTTTCTTCTCCCTCTTTTTTTTTTTTTCCTTTCATTAACCGTTTCATTATTTCGAATAATCTGTCACAGCGTTTGGTCGTGATGTTGAATCGATAGAGTGAAATTTTTAAATCAATAAATCAATCTCATTAATAAAATAATTTCTCTAATTAAATTCAATGAAAAAGGTAAACCTGTATTACATAAACATAAAATTGCTCAAAAAAATATTAATGAAGGTATTAAATTAATTGAATAGAATAACCCTGAAGAAATAAATCCATGACTAATTATTATATAATATCTACCATAAAATCTTAATTTTATTAACAATAATATTCTTATTAATATGAAGACAAAAAAAAATAAAAAAGCTTTATGCAATAGTATAAGCTTTTGTTTATATATTTCACGAAAAGTTATTTAAATTTTTAGAAATACACTGTTTTACGTGTAGAAAAAATGTCTAACAAACAAATTATGAATATCAATTTCTTTGATATCGCGCCGCATGGCACTAGAACGATCAAACAATAGAGATCTATCGACAATTCGCAATTCGGCTGCTCGGTTCTTTAATTTTTTTTTTTTTTTAATTTTTTATTTGACTTAATTTTCTGCTCCCTTCTTCTGCTCTCTTTCTCTCTTTTAATGAAAGTTAAAAAAAAATGTACTTACGCACGAATGAAAAAAGGATGAGAGTTTGAGCCGGCTTTGCGTTTGAAATTGGGTTATTTAATACGAGCCAGTTGCGAACGATAGATGGAACGCGGCGCGCACGCGCCTCGAGGGTAGTCTTTTTTTTTTCCTTTTTTTTTTCTCCAATCTGTGACACGCGAATACAAACCGACATGGAACCACATCGATGTGTTTAAACGCTCTTTACGAGATTATATGCTCCCTCCACGAGGTTATAAGTTGACCTGGTTAATACGATACGCCGATGCTAAACTGTTCCGCCGTCGCGGAGGAAGCCCCGGGAAATTACCGCGACACACCTGCATAAAGTTCAACCGCGGCAAAAATCGCTTCTCCCCTCGCCGTCTGGGAGAAAGAATGGCAGCCTATTACTACTTACTAGTGTTTCTCGAGGATCTAGTGTTGCTTCAGAATCCCCTTTTGCGAGATATATCCTTTTTCTCCACTATTTTTATTTTATTTTTTTTTCCCCCACAGACGAAATCAAGTCGGCGAGAGGAAACGGTTGATATGCGAGGCGGAAAGAGAACGAAGGGAGGCGATTCTCCGGAAGAATCAGGAGCGAGAGGCACGCATCGAGGCGAAGAAAAAGAACGAGAGGTCGCACATCGTGTTCGCGTTCGGCAGCTCCACGCCGAGGATGTTGGAACCGGCCGACACCGGTGGCTCCACTTTCTGGGGAACGCGTCGGGCAACCTCCACCACCAACGTGATGATGTTCTCGGCCGCACAACCGTTGACGAGGAGATCCTCCGAGAGAGAGCTCGACGGCAGCAAGAAACGAGCCACGTCCGCTGGTGGGCTCGACCGAAAGCCTGGCGAAGGTTAGTGGCCAATTTTTCCAATTGGATACCGATACTTGAAGATATCCTTGATACTTGCGGATAAATGGATCAATTAATTCAACGATTGGCAACAGACGTCGGTGAGACATCGTTGTATATCAAAGTTGTAATTTTCTGTCAACACTTGGTACAGCGAGGAGCATAACTGTGAAAACCAACGACAGTGAACAATTGTCGATAATTCGAACTGATAGTTTATAGTGAAGAAAGATCATATGACGATCCATTCGATCTTATTTTAATCTCTTGGCTTTCGATATGTCCTTATAGTGGCTCGTCAGTTATTTCTCAGTCTGTACTGCATGTTGTTGCAATTTTTCAAATTCTTTATAAAAGCAAACTTTAATTTTATTCATTTTTTCCATTTCGAAACTTTGATTTATTCTACACGTAGTGTAAAGCATATAAATTTCATTACACTGGGTTTTTGCATAGTTCGCGCCTTGCCGTACAGAAGTGTAGAATCTCGCCATAACTAAGAAGTTAAAGGTTTAAAACTTCTACCTTGACAATCGTGAGTTCGTTCTTCTCGAAAATTGTAAAAATTCCGACACACTCGGTGTGAAAACGTTGGAAAACTTTTTTTCTAACTTTGATTTTAAAGATTAAGATTTTTTCTCTTTATAACAAGTTCTTAAAACTTGCCATATGCTGTTTCTTTTCAGCTATGTTTTTTTTTATCCAACTTGAAATATCAGGATATTTCTTGAATTATTAATGTTTTACCCTGTTTGTATTCAGTGTTCGATAAAATGGTGGAAACAATTTGTGCAAGCTTTAATGAGCAAAACTCATATTCAAAATGACGATAGATCTAATTACAAGAAAAGTTCTTTAATATTTTTACTCACGTTTGAATTCATACGAATAATGTATATTGATCATCACGTTTGAAGTAGAATCGCCTTTTTGAAAAAAAAAAATAAACTCACGACAACTGCCGAAGTAAAGACTTCACGTTTTAAAGTAAGACCTCATACGATTCTCTCTATTTTTTTTTTACAATTTACATCAGTTTAAATTATCGACAACTTTTCATCGTGATTGGTACAGTTATGCTATTCACTGTAGCATCGATATGTCGACGTATTATTCAGACTGATATTTAACAATGAAAGGATGAAATGGAAATCGACGTCTGTCGTTGACGTGGTTAATTACAAACGGCGGCGAGAAAGATAAAGAATCGCGAGAGTTCGTGTAAAGAGTATCGTTAGCGAGTATCGTGTCGTTGGTGTAATAGTTGTTCCTTGTCCACGTTGGCACCACCCAGAGATTCTCGAGCTCTGTCGATGGTTGAAACGATACATACAGCGAAGGCCGCTTCTTTTCTCACTGAGTTCTTTCTACACAGCGCTTCTCTAGTGCTATAGTTGCGCAACCAACGCGCGTAACGCATGGATGCACTACGTTCCAGAAAGATTACGCAGAACGAGACAGAGAGATATTTTTATACGTTATACGTCTGCGTGGCGTTGCTTGTGAGCTACTTTTTTCAGTTTGTTCGTTTCTTCCAGATCGTGCGCGATTGCCGAACAAAAGATCGTTTCAGGGAGAGATCGTTTACAAATCGGTTCGAATCGGCTTGATTTCATTTCCAAATCGCTTGTCCTCGCGATCGATCGGGCCTTCTTTCGACGATGTTTCGATTACCGAACACTAACACATCCAACCACCAACACACGACTATAATTAATTGTACACGATATCTCAATGTCGATGAAACAAAAAAAAAAAAGAAAAAAAAGAAAAGAAAAAGACATCATGAAGCATGAGAGATCGATTCTCTGGTGTTGATAGAGAAACTGATTCGTGATCGTACTCGTAATGTGTTTTATATTCTCCGTCCTTCTCTTCCAGAATTTTCATTTGAATTTCTTCTTCCTTTCGTGTCGTATATTTTTCGTGGCCAATTTATCGTCGCTTTGTTAATTTCGCCGCGTTTGCCGAAGCATTTCAGTTTCGTTATCAGTGATAAGCGACGTTACCACGATCGTTTTTTATATCTCTTCTTTGACCTTTCTTTTTTGTTTTTTTTCTTCTTGCTATCGTATATCATATGTTCTTTTGCCAACATAATTTCTCTTCATGTACACACAACGAGAAGCACCTCATCTTCGACTCGCTGACTTCTCTGCAATCCGTACATGTTATTACAAAGTACAAGTGTCAAGAGTACATAGACGGAAAGAGAGAGAGAGAGAGAGAGAGAAAGATAGCTGCTCGTAGCGAGAAACATACGTATGCCTGAGTAAATGTAATTTTCACTAGAGTTTGTAACATTGGCCGGAGAGAGATAGATTTCCCCTCGTTCGGTAATTAAGATCCCGAATGCATCCGCTAAATTTACAATGTCTGTACTTACTTTACTGGTGGTGGCTCTGGTCAGGCATTAGTGTAACCGTAACTTTTTGAAGTATCTGTCTGTGAACCGCACTTATATCTAACCCTTGCTAATTTTCTTCCGCCATTNAAATTTAAAAAAAAAAAAAAAAAGAAAAGAAGAGAGTCCCAATTTGGAAAGTATCTAATGTCGCAGCGTTCAATGGTTTGTTTGCAGATATGCGAATGTCCTCGTCCATGTACGAGGTGTTCAATTGGAATTCTAGCCCCGATCCTCCCTTAACCCCTGCCAAACATAAGAGAGCCAGCCTCTCTCTGCCTCCTACAACTGACATCTTTGCCATCGATGATAAGTCTGATAGCGACACTAGGCGTCCGATGATCCAACGGGCTGCCAGTGGTGAGTGCCGAAAGTCGAAAACAGACGGGGGAAAAGAAAGAACCAGTCTGCAACGTCTGGGGAGATTGTTCTGTTGAATTCCCAGAATGAGCTACATATATATATCAATATACGATATATACGATCCTTGTCTCTCTTGTTTCATTAATTAGCACATCGGAGTCACGTACTCCCTTGCAAGCATGTCACTTTCGTTTGAAAAGCCATGAAAAGTATCTGTACACTATGGCGAAAGTATCTATCTGTACGCTCGTGCAACACCGACCGAGTTGATGAATTCTGTTAATCGAACGTGTGGCAAACGTTAACGCTCGAACGACGATACCTTCGTCCCGAGTTTGTCGCGAGTCGAGATTAACGAGAGTGTCGGTGTTGGACGACGTGTAATACGTTGATTAGCCATCATAATGCATCCTAACGCTATTCAAAACTGTTCTGTACTAACAATTACTAACATTTACGTACGTTTAGATGGGTTTGTTTACTGACAATCTTTAGAGAGTAACGTTGTTGTTATTAGAGAGCTAATTTTGATACTCTACGTTCCTCCCCTCTTATTAATAACATTGTCATTAATCAGCGATTGTTTTACCAAATTCTCGCGAATAAGTATCGAGAAGCTGAGGTGCCTCAACAGTCGAGTACGAACTTTTTGAACGATGAGTAGAATCTCATTCTACTCTCCTTCGAATTTGCCTTCTTGTTGCAAGCATATATATACACTCATATCATTCATAAACTTATTACATCACTACATATATTACTGTGTTTCGACTTATTGTTATCGCTGATCGGGACATATATATATATTTGTGAATTTTTCTTTTTTAACCACGTTTTCGAACGATCAATTCGAGTTTCCTTTCAAACGCTTACTTTTTTCGCAACGGCTTCTTTCATTTGTTCATTGAGTCCATATACGAACACATGGATACGCGTCGATTCGAATGCTGACAACACGACACACTCTCTATATATATATATATATATATATATATATATATATATATATTATATTGTTCTGTACGTGCATGGACGTTTTTTCTTACACATACTTGCTTTGCCGGACTTTTCCACCGGATATATCGTTCGCATGTGGCAACGTTCCGTTTTACCACCGCTTCCGTAGGTAGCAACGTCGTTCGTACACGTTCCCAGTTTCGCATTGTTCTCTGATTACCGTAATATACTTCTATCATAATGCGTATCACTTTATCCGCTCGTCTGAACAACACCGTTGCTCAAGATTCCGTTTCTGGTAGCGTTATCGAATGACGTGCTCGCTGTGTATTCTGCACAAAAATTCCCCCGTTTGCTTCGCACCTGTACGAAGAACACGTACACAGATGACACACAGACACGAAGCATGAAGAATAGCGATCAATTGAGAATACTAGTAGTAGTCGTCAAGAGAATGCCAAACGTACATCCACTCACACACCGTATATGTACGTATATGTACACTCGGCTCGCGAAAGTTACGTGAACAATGTTTCATTGGCAATTGCAAGATATTTAATACAAATGTATATTTCTCGGGAATAGTAAAAGTACGTGGCCAATCAGTTTATTCATTGTGTTAATGAAAAAAATTCAGTGAATCAAATTAATATTCGGACGTTAAATATTTAAATTGTTGTAATTTTGTAAAAAGAAATCGTACTTGGGCTTACTTTAAAGTAGTTCCGAGATCGTTCGTTGATGTACTATGTGTCAAGTGAAAACACTTTCCTCGTCAAAAATTCTCACAAATTGTCACTGTGTGTAAAATTTTTTTTACATGATTTAATTGAAACACCCCTCAAAACTTGATGTGCAATTTTTTAACGACGAAAAATGTTACGACTTTTTGGAATTGGAATAACGAATGAAAATCATATTTCAACTCCAATATTTTTGCATACTATATGTGCGTAACAGTTTGTAATATTTTCGAGAAGGAAAAGTATCTTCACTAGCAAACTTGTTACGCGGCATGAAAACATTTTAGAATGAGATGAATTCGAAAGTGAGTTTTGAAAGCTTTAAAACGAGCTCAAGTTTCAATATTTAGTATCCGAATATTAATCGGATTCGCTGCAAATATATCCAGACTGACAGATTCACTCCAGCGTTAGCAATAAAATTTCCAAACATATTTCGCGAGCCAGCGTATGTCTACACTCGACACGCACGCACACACACACACACACATACACACGTACACTCGATCCATGGAAAATGGATCGAACAAACTGTTTTTCCTTTATGTTTGTGCGATGTTCGGAGGATGTACGGCGCGCCTTGTACACGTTGCACAACGGTGCATAGTGCGCAGTTTCTTTCGGTGGTCGCTTGTCGCGTCGCTTCGCTTCTAAGGGAGACTACATTGCAGGTGAAGAAAGCGACGGAACACCGGGAACCCCTAGCTCGGTTTATCTGCGGGTGAACAGGAGGCGTACGGACCTGATGCCGACGATACCATCGCCGCGTGACGGACCGCCATCGTCAGGGCGTAGTTCGAGCGCGAAGGCCTTCACACGTTCGCCAGGTAGGACTTACTCCATGTCCAGGCTGGACCAACTGGCGCAGCCTAGGAAACGTCCGACAGAACTTAGCACACTGACGGAACAGCAAAGCCAGCCTCTGAGCGCTTCTAGCATGAGTCGCAGCATGTCACATTTAGCTGCGTCCGGAGGCAAGAGCCTCAAACGCTCAGATAACTCTCGTAGCATGGGTACGTTGCCAGGCGCGGTCCCGATGCCGAGACCAACCAGGGCCGAGAGACTCCGTCGCAAAGCCCGCGAGCATCAGAACCAACAGCAACAAGGTAAGATCGTTCTTGTGCACTCAACTCTCGCTGATGATGTCGTTCTCTTGACACGTTGAATGCCACGAGGCGAGCAGTCACTGGTGACCGGCGATGCCCCAACATTAATAACGCACAATTAATTCTTCTTAAATTTATGCGCGACATGTAGAAATAGCTTAATTTTATTCATACATGTAACATGTATGCATGATATAAAGCACTGCAAACAAGGAAAGAAACAATTTTTTTCGCTTTTATTCTACCTTATTGTTGTTGTTTCTTGAATTCTTTTACAAAATCGTCGCCCGATCCTGAAGCTTTTTCTAACATGTTTTTTTTTCCCTTTTTTTCCTTTCATTTCGTGGTTTTCTTTCGAGATAAATCCATTATCTATTGCAAAGAATATTTCAATAGACAATATCTATCGTGTAATAACGCGATTCATGTTGACGTGTTGGGCAAGTCACGTAATATCTTGGCATTCAACGTGTTAAATGCCGCAATGTCGGTTTTTATCGTCATTCCCACAGAAATCGGACCGAATTAACGAAGTTGACGCCACCTTGTACATTTCTATCATACGCTGAACAATAACTCAAAAGATTTATATATTTAGATCGCCATAGTTTCTGTGACGCGTTTCTCTTCGTACACACTGTCGAACGAATCCATATACAGATTCAGACATTCGTTGCCATCATCTGTCGTTCTGTATAACTTGAGTTGGGTGCACACAAATGCATGCGAATGCGTACGAATGCAGTGAGGAGCCATTGTGAATCAATAAGACAGAAAATCCTTGTGTTCCCTCCGGTTACTTTTCTCGGGCGATTTCTCGCGAGACCGGTAGAAGAGAAGACTCATGCCTAACATGCTTGCCTGCCGAACGAAAACTAACGAACGATCTTCGATCTTCTAAACGCTTTTCCAAGTTTCTCCTTAACACATCGATCGTGTGTGTTACTTTCCGATTTTTTTTTTTTTTTTTTATAACAACGGCA